>BQNB010068935.1:3470-33670 GCA_026074375.1 Tanacetum coccineum
ATTGGTTGGCCGGATCGGGTATTGGGCCGGGTCTGGTCGGGTCATGGGCCGGGTCGAGTCGGGTCGTGGGCCGGGTCGAGAGGGAAATAAATCCCTCACCCATGTTTCGAACTCGGGACCTCTCATTTGAGAGGTGGAGGAGTTACCAGCTACGTGGCATTTTCACTGTTCACCACCGTTGGTCAACCGCCGGACCACCGGTCAACGGCGACGGTCAACAACGGTCAACTGGTGGCCCGGATCGGGTATTGGACCGGGTCTGGTCGGGTCATGGTCCGGGTCGAGTCGGGTCGGGTCGAGAGGGAAATAAATCCCTCACCCATGTTTCAAACCCGGGACCTCTCATTTGAGAGGTGGAGGAGTTACCAGCTGAGCTGGGCATACCCTCTATAATATATATGCAAAATTATATATTAGACCCTTTTTGAATTTGGTCCAAGTCAATTTAATAAGAAAGGTTCAAACAGGGTCAAAATAAAAAGGTTTAAAAATAAAAGACCGGTACCGTTGGACTCGTTTTTTCGTGCTCTTTCCAATGGTGTGATCGAGGAATTTTCACGACTTTGTTTCGACCTCGATAAATGTGAAAACGTCGTCGAAAGTCACCCGAAAATTACCGTTTTTGCTTCGTTTTCAATCCTTTTTACCTGTAAGACATAAAAACACAATACAAACATATTTGCAACATAATTATCTATATTTTAGTGTTTTTAGTCCTTTTGTAGTGTTTTACGGGGTACAAAATATGTATATTTTAGCCAATATCATTGCTCGTGTTTGGTTTTTCAGAAATGACACATTTACCAATTGCATTTCAATGTAAATTGCTTGAATATTTCAGATGAAACATCCAAGTCGTCAATCCTATTTTATTGTGTATTTTATGCATCAATTAAACATATGAGTCTAATATTTGGAACACCACCATTAGACAAGTAGACTCATTAGGACATCATTAACACAAGTGCGAATTATGATCCGATGCATATTCTTTTCGTCTTGTAAAGGATGTCATTATTCTCATATCAATTGAGTATGTAGATTCAAGATAATATCTTTTGTTATATTTTGATATAATCTTGAAGCTAGAAAAATAAGAATTCGATTTCATGTCCATAGTAAAAAACTTGTCAATTAGATTCGATAATGATATCAATCATAATTTGAATAATGAATCGATATATAGTCGAAATATTTCTTGACCCTCACGATCACTCTTTGAAAAAAAATATTCATAGTGTGTTCCATTAAACCTAAGACTAGTCATGAGTGCGAGGTTAATGAATAATGACAAGTTTATTACTTCAAGATTGTCATATATTATGTATGTGCGAAAAACTATTTGTTGTTACGTACAATATGCATAGTTTTTGACAATTCATGATTATTATTATATACAACACACAAATCTTGTAAAATACTTTATGTTATAAAAAAATATTATGTGTGTGTATGTTGGATCAATGCACACACACGCAAAGTTCAAAAATACATTTTCTTAAACTTAAATACTAATGTATTAAAATGCTCTATTATCTTGTTTAGACAACCAATGTTTAAGCAAGATAATATTATGACATGATTTAGAGACCTTATTGAAACTTTGATTAAATGAAAGTGTTGAATTTTTTTGTGGTGACACATTTTAACACCTGGACTAGTAACATGATAGTTGTGCAAGGCAATACTTTTCAATAACTTTGACAAATTTACTTAGCTCTCAATCCTAAGTGAGTTATTATGCTTAATAAGGTTTACAAGATGTTAATATAGCATTTGTAAACAAACGATTTATGCCTATATGTAATGCAAGAATAATGTCATAACTTAGTGCAAGAAATCTAGCATAATTCTCATTAATGTGCAATCATGAAAATTAATAACGAGTAAATAACGTACATGCTATAGTTAAACAGATGTTATTAGTTTTAAAGAACACAATCTGCGAATTGCAATAATCACTTAATATTTTTACTAACAATATTAAGATACAAAGAAACATACATAAGCATTTAGTATAACACACAAAAATACTTGTCGCTGTTTTGTGTATTAGATACAACAGTGTATACATAGCTTGATTTTATTTGAAGATAAATTAGTTTCCTCTCCGTTTCAAAAATTAACCAAGTTCACTATTTTGAAAAGATAAATACACCAATTTTCAAAGACTTATCGACTAGAAATGCCCGACTTGAAATTAAAAGATAAAATACAAGTTTTACGCTAAAATGAAGCTCAACGTTTTGGACATTCTATAGTATTTTGCATTTTTGACTTACTTAAGTTTAGAATTAAGACTTGAAAGTATTTTTATATGAAAGTAGGCTCAATGAAATTTAAAATGGCAGGTGGCACGACTCCTATGGACTTACGGTTGCTTTTTTTATGAATTTTTTAGGTTGACCAAAATCTGACGAAACCGACAAACGGTCCCAACTATATATGGGGACCATTTAGAACTAATAAAAGACCGCCTATTTTTCTAGATTCACCTCTTTTTTGTACAAACTCATTTAGTGACGTAGTGTAAAGGCGTAAAAGTTAATAAACTTGATACCGAACATATAACACATATATTTAACATTATTTCTACTTTTAGGACTTACTAAAACATTTACGAAAATGCTTTTTAACAATACTAGGAGTTATTTCAAACTCTCTTTTAAAACCGTATCTCTACATAATTTGTGCAAAAGGCATATATCGACATCTACACACTCTTTCAAGACGACTTTCCTTCAAGCTAGTATACAAAGTATATTTAATCAACAAAACTACTAAGTATCAAGCAACAGAATACTTTTCATATTTAATCCCCCTTCATGGGTAATTTGATACATGGATCGTACTCAATTTTAAAAACCATTTGTTTTGAAAATTAGAGAGACTTAGCTCCTGATACTAATTATAGAATACGTAGAGGGGGGTTAAATACGTTTCCTTTTAAAACTTAAATTTTCTGTATCAAATCACATATCAAGTGAGACACAATATGAGAATTGTCAATAATAAATCTATGACAACTAGAGCATGTCATAACAATATAAGCACAACCACAATATTAACTTTAATCCACGCACAATCATAACCCACACATTATAAGCAACAATCCACACAAATATAGACACAATGCAAATATGAATGTAAGGCTATAAATGTAAATAAATATGTAAAGCGAAAGGTAAAACAAAGTGCAAACTGGACATGGTGATTTATAGTGGTTCGGTCACAAAGCTCCTCTTCACCCTACTCCACTCTCCGAGTACCCAACTTAAGAGTTACTTCACTAGTCAACAAGCTCCCTTATCGGCGGAGAAAACCTTACAACATCGCTTACCTTATTTTCCGACACTAAGCTAGATGTAGAGTTCATCTTCAGGTGCAACCAAACCCGTTATGCTTATGGGCTAACATAACAAACCCCTATGTCGCTTACAATGTTTTTCGACACTAAGCTAAATGTTGAGTTCTTCTTCGGGTACAGCCAAACCTGTTATATATTGTAGCCCAACATAACAAACGCTGTATTTTAAGGCCTAAACACATAAAACATTTAATCTATAATATATATGAAAATGTTACAAGATGAGATCCAAGACTTGGTAGTCAAATAGATACAAGTTCCTAATCTAAACATCAAGAACTTTTCTATACAACCTGATCTACTCTAAGAAACATAAGTGATCAAATAAGATCACCTCTATGTAACCCGATCTACTAGATGATACCCAAGTAATCAAAGGAGATCACTTCTATGTAGAGACACCCTATACCTTACTAGATACCACCTTGGTACTAGTGGAACTAATCTAGAATGTAGCTATGAACCATGCCTTATGCTAGAAACATGATTGAAAATCAAGAACATGAAACTTGTATGAGTGTATGATTTGAGTCATGGGTTTTCTTATCTTGGAGGAGGGGGAAAATGATTTTGCTTATATAGGTAAAGCTAACTTGGATATAAGGGTTAACTCACTAATGGGTATTAGGGTGAATGTTTATTAGGGTGATCTTACCAATAGACAATAACATGTATGAATAATAGTATGAAACTAAATTCAAAATTTATATTTACTTCTTTCCCTCCACTTCTCTTGATGGGCCTTAATGGGCCATGATGGGCCGACCTCTATTGGGCTCCCAATGTGTTTTTCCGTTTGCTTGGCTCGATCCAATTAACTAAGTCCATCTTGTGTAAAAGTGTCGAGGCGTCAAGCGGAGTTGATGAATGTATGTTTTGATGATTTGTGTATACGACTAACTTACGTATTTTACGTTATGAATAGCAAGTTACATGTTTGTCATTATTAAATCTGAAGAGACAGTATAGTTTAAATATCGTAATATTTACAGTAACAAGGAATGCATGGAAAACGAAGCCTAAGAAAAACTGAAAAGAAGAAAATATCGTACTTCCGGTCATGCATTTTTATATGAATATCAAACTTCTCCTGACAAAATTTTTATTATAGAAGAAGATGATTATTGGGACTATGACAAAGAAGAGGATGATTGGAAGTTTATGGATGTTCAACAAAATAGACCAATAATTGAAAAGGCTAAAAAGGAGAAAAGTTTAGAGGAAATACTAAACAAAACTCGAATTAGAATTAAGGAGTTACAATCATTAACTCATGCTAAATTTAGAAAACAAGAAGCTTTGATATAATCATTAACACTAATACTGTTATTGAAGAACTCACATATTATTTCTCTTTTATTTCTCCTACTAATAATATTTGAAGTGTCTCTCATGATATTAAACAGGTTGAACAGGTTGCTAGCAAAGATGATGAATATTATGATAATTAAGATATAGGACTTAAGGAAGTTGAGGAACTTAAACAGTTCTGGGATATTCAAGATTCACATCAACCAAAATAGGTGGTACAACCTTATTTACCACCTGTCCTATTCCCTAGTCAATTACATGTTGTTAAAGAGATGGATGACGTGATGGAACATATTACCGTTAAATCTACACTCGACATCATGCAACCTAAGAATGCATGTGAAACACTTGTTTTCAACCCATTTTGATTAAACCATTGGAAGAATTCAAGGAGGAGCCTTAGACGCAATAATAATTAAAGAATAGGATAATGAAAATCTTCTAAAGAATGTGAAGGAACTTAAACAGCTACTCGCACAAGATCCATATTCGATTTTTATAGAGACCGAGGGGCATTTAAACATATTGAAAAAGGATAAAATAATGCCATTGATGAATTCTCAACAAAGGCGTCCCTCTCGAAAAAGGCTTAAATCATCCAATCCATCTACCAAATCAAGAAAGGAAATAAGTAGATCCCGACACTCGTCAAGGTATGACTTTTACACATCTACTCTTCTTCTTTCTACAATAGAAAACTTACACACGTATGGTGTTTATTGCTATTATCACCCACACTAACGCTTATGTAAGGGAAACTATAACACCTCATGTTTTAGGTCATTGTATGACATTATGTAATTCACAATTTATTTTTAGGGTTTTACGCGTTTGCTCTTAAATCGTAATCGTTAAGCTAAATCGCGTAAACTAAAAATGATCATTCAATGTAAACGGGCATTAAACAATTAAACGTTTACATCAAGCAAGTGTTAAATGATTATTTAAAGGTTAATTATTGTCATTGCATATTTTATTTTTATTGGTTACGTTAAGTGTTTACGTTTCACGATAAAGTACGTTTAGGCCTACCCGGAAGCACGTTAACTTATCTACGCTTCATCAAATACCCAAAATTTGTACCCAATACTTAAAGTTTATTTAAAACTTCAAGTATTTATCACATTATACATATTCTTCATGAAAGAATTCAAATCAAACTCTACCATGTGCAAGTTATACATTTTATTAAGTCTATCCTACATTATACTTAATATAATGCAAGTATTCATTATATAAAAGATCAAAACATATCCTAACTTATACACAAGCATAATTTCGTGTATAAGTGACTAGGATAAGCCAAGATAAGACCAATAAGTTCACAAATATCTCCATACATGCATCTTGCATCCACTTGAACTCATGACTAGCCAAACTTATCCAAGATAAGCTTCAACTTTCTTTCCAAGTCTTTCCACCTTGCATACTTCCACTAGACATCAAATATCTTCATAATATCTTCCAAGTAGTATATATATGCATGCATATGTGAGCTAGGGACTTATACACTTCACTTCATTACTAGAAAAATCACAAAACCCTCTCTTCCTCCTCTCTTAAACCCACGGCATCAAACACACATAATACACAATCCATAGCTTGATTTTCTTTCACCATATTAGTGTTTATACATCATACTTAAGGTATTCTAAGAAGAATTGAAGGGTTGGTTAAGCTTTGAAAGGGTTTTAACAAGATATTGCAAGATTAGGGTTTTTGGTTGAAATTAGGGTTTTCACCTTATATTTTCAAGCCAAGGTTGTTAATCACAAGGGTGTGATTGTTATTCTTTTCTCTACTCATCCACACAAGGTTATTTAAAAGCTTAATCATTTCATAACTAAGATTTTATGTGTTCATATGTTATATTTAGCTAAATCACCATTTAGGGTACTTTTGAATATGTAAAATGGATATTTACTTATGATTAATGTTTTATGAACTTATTTACATGTCACATGGATGCACAAGAAGATATTATGATTGTTGAAAATTTGATGTAAAGTTTTTAACAATTTGGTTTAAGTATAAACAATGTATAGATGTATACAAATTAGGGTTTTCTAATGTTTAACTTTTATGAGTTACAAGTGAAAATGGTAGTATAAACTGTTAAACTTGAACACACTGAGTAGAAATTATGAATCTAATGGACTTTATATATGTAAAACATAAGATAGAAATGTTGTGAAGTAGTTGTAATAAGGTGTTGAAGCTTAATGGAACAAAAACAAGCTTAAAACAGGTCTAAATCACAAACCTCAACTTTCCGTTGGTTCGATTTGTAAGTGCCAAATGTATTTTTATAAAGATAATACAATGCACATAAGAATTCCAAAATGATAAGACTCAAAAAACGGATTAAATAACGAAGAAGAACCTATTACGAGATTAACGAACGCTAAATACTATTAATAAAACAAAATAATAAAAAGTATACAATCAATGGCAGAAACTTATACTTTGTAAACATCAATAATATGATAAAACTTTCAATAAAAGAACGTGTTCGAAAGAATCGCTACAAACGGAGCTATGACGAATAAGATACTACTAAAACGGTTTTAGTTACTTAAAAGTATAAAAACGATTTTATAGCTATTATGAACAGTAAAAACACTATTCATCACGAATCTCAAAAACCTAAAAATATGATTTTATGTTCACTCGTCTTAATACGAAAGCGTGGGCGTAAGAAATGCGAGAAACGAACATAAAACGACAAAGTTATGTCATTTTTGCTAAAGGTGTAAATTAAAAACTATAGTTAGTATATAAATACTAATTCACTACACGATTTAGGATGGTGATATAGCTATATAGAAATATATATGTTATTAGTTATCAAAGTGCTATATTACTAGGGAATTTCATAATGAGGCTTCATCGATGACGTATTGACATACAACGAGTTGTTGGATTTACGATTTAAAGTGTCCTAACTCCTCGTACGTCATGTCATGACCTCTTAATTATGATAGCCCGAACGATAGTACGATGATAACTATATAGGATTATATATGGTAGTTGTTAGACAACGTACTTGAATACTGATTCGACCTATAATATCTAGGTTGCATTCGGGCGTTAGCGTGACGCGTTTTTACTTGGGATATTTTATTATCAATTTACTCACTCAAGGTGAGTTCATAGCCCCATGTTTTTACAATTATTGATTTACAAGTTTTGGGGTGAGAAACATGCTTTGTTTTACAAATTGGACGCAAGTGTACATTTTATCATGATTACGTGTTTGCCTAAGTAGCGATAACCCATTATGGCCATGAATCAGATTGTCAAATTACATGAATGTAGTCGCGAATTGATATATAAATAGATCTATTTGGTTGACCTCAGCCTTTCGGGTGACTATCTAACACTAGAAACTAACGTATATCATGTCGGATACTGGATTTACAGTTGAACATCATCACAGGCAATGAGTCAATATTTATATATTGGTATCAAATATGTCCAAAGAGTAGCCATTACGATGTCATGAGCTTAGGCAAACATAATTTCATTTTTGATGTCCTGCATCTTTTTTCATATCACTGGAAAGTCTTGCGGTCCTGCATATACATTTACATAAACCTATGAAATTCACCAACTTTAAATTTGACGTTTTTAATGCAATGTTTTTTGACAGGAGGTCATTAAGCAGAGGTGCGAAGGAAACATTTGGTGAAAATATTTTGAAAGATCCACAAGCTTCGGCTTTTGTAACACTTATCTTTATTAAATCCAATGTAATCCATTTTAAACGACTTTTTGGTCGTTCTTATATATCTTGTGTTATTGAATCTGAGAAGTAACACGCCCGGACCCTTATACCGCTGCGACCCAGATTTGTGGGGAGTTACATTATCTTTAAAGGGATTGAAACCTTTCAAGATATGATAGGACACGCCATCTGTGAAAAACACCTACAACAGCAAATAGAGCAATAACCAATTTTCTCATAATAATCCCAAAAACGCGCCAAATAACATTCACAATCCGAGATCCAAAACCGTGAGTTTATCCGATATTTGATTAAAGCTGATCCCCGGTACAAACTAGCTACTAACGGTAACAAACTGCTTCCAAAAAGCGGTATTAACAAAACGCCATTAGGAATTCGTAGCTAAAATTGTCACAAATTACTTGACTCCTCCTCCCCATTCTGTTAGTGACACAATAACTGTGCTGTAACCATCGCTGATCTGTCACCGAAGCTGTCACTAAAGTGTTCACAAGCTTGCATTCTCCTTCCTCTCATAGGTATTAGTGAGCCTTTTTGCTGTCACTAATCTGTTGCTAAACTGTTGCAAATCTTGACATCACAAAAATATATCGAGCAATACTAATAATTGTATGGGCAGTACTAAGTGAAAACGTTTGAACAATCATCTTATAATCAGCCCAAATCATGTATTGAAACCAGCAGCCCATCATAACCACGATCTCCTTCAATAAATTCCATCCCATAGTGCCAATAACTTACGACATCAATACCTGTATTGTTTACCATGTTCATGACTTCCCAATCTCTTCAATAACAGGCAAAGCACATAACACCATACGTATCATAAGGTTATGCTCAATCAAAGCAGAATAAATACTGATAAAAACCCTAATCATCTGGGTTTAATTCCTGCTGCTGCTTTCCAAAATCATACACAAACCATTCATAGCCAGATCATATACACATACATAAACACAAATCTTTAATACCTGCTATATCATCCAGCAATATCCAATCATAATTCTAACCTGCTGATATAATCATGACCATGAAAAAATCACAACCTGCTGCATCTTTGTACCACAATACACAAATCACCATAAATCATCCTTCCTGCTGCATGAACACACTTTTCTGCTGCTTGATCATGTATGTGTGATCATGTAATTTGCCCAAATTAGGGTTTATGAGAAACCCTAATATGCCACATTCATCCACAGTTACACACACTTTCCTGTTTTGAATGAGCTAGGGTTTGGAAGAAACCCTAGTTGTTTTTTCTTGAAAAACAAAAACCTTTAAAAATACCTTTTCTGCAGCAGTTTTATAAAAATCATATCTTTAATTTGAAGACTCAAATCAAAGATCGCTCCGGTCAGATCGTACCTATATGTGTATAGAACCTCCAGTTAAATTTTCGTGACGATCCAACGTTAACGAACGATTTATCATCGTTTTACCAAAGCTGCCCAGAAAGTGACGAACATAAAAACCATACACGAATTAGGGTTTTTACTTCGTTCTTCGACATATAACACCTTGTAGATCCTAGATATCAAAAGCAACCCGCTCTGATACCACATGTTGAAAGTCTAAAGAATCGTTGTAAGCTCAAGATTGATTAGATCTTATATATCTAGGATGATAATAACAATGATTGATAACACGCAGCAGAATAATAAAGAACACAATCAAAGTTATCACAAGGTTTTCTTTATTGAATGTTTCCCTATTACCCCAACTATAACTTGGGGCTACACCAACTAACTATGGTGTACTATTCGACTTTAATCAGTCGACTATGCTATGTAACTAACTATAGTGTACACACACACCTTTACTATTCAAAATAGACCCTTCTCTAACAGTCGTTGTTTCAACAAAGTTAGTACCGCTAGCTTTAGCTGTTGTGCTAACAGTACTAAAAATGTTAGTACTGCTAGACTTAGCAGCTCCTGCCTGAGTAACCAAGTTCTCAGTTTCTTGTTCAAGATTCTTCCTGAGAGCTTCAGCTTCCTCATTAGCTTCCTTTTCTTGCCTTTGAAGTCTTGCAAGATCATCCAGAAAGACTTGTTCTTCCTCTCTTGGACCTCCTCTCTTATTATCTGATTTTGAAGCAGATGAGTTTGTGGAAGAATAGGAATGCCATATTGGCAGTTCAAAGCAGTCTTGATCAGATTCATCTTCTTTTTCAGAATCCCCAGCATCAATTTTGTCTTTTGTGCCTGTATTTTGGTTAGATTCTTGTTGACCTGCATGAAGGTTAGCTTGATTCTCTGAACTAACATAATGATAGTTCATAGAATCAGTCAAATAATCAAGGTCAAAAAGCCAATTTGGTCCTTTCCCTGCAACATTGGGTTTGTTCTCTAAGAAGTTTATGTGCAGGTTTTCTTCAACTCTTTTGGTTACTAAATTGTATACTCTAAAAGCCTTGCTTTGTAGAGAATACCCAACCAAAAATCCCTCATCAGATTTTCCAACAAACTTGCCTAAGTGGTCTATGGTGTTCAAGATGGTCACATGGCACCCAAAAGGTCTTATATAACTTATAATTGGTGTTTTACCAGTTAAAAGTTCATAAGGTGTCTTATTATGAGGCTTGGTCACTAATACCCTGTTAAGAACATAGCAAGCAGTACTAACTGCTTCAGCCCAAAAAGTGTTAGGTAAAAATGAATCTGCAAGCATGGTCCTTGCTGCCTCAATAAGGGTCCTGTTCTTTCTCTCAGCAACTCCATTTTGTTGTGGAGTTCTGGCATTGCTGTATTCCCTCTTGATCCCTTTTAACCCACAAAATTCAATAACATCCCTATTTTTAAATTCTGTTCCATTATCACATCTAATAATTTTAACCTTTTGATTCAATTGGTTCTCTATTTGTCTTATAAAGTCCTTAAGGATTGCACTAGTTTCATCCTTAGTTCTTAAGAAAAATGTCCAACTAAATCTGCTAAAATCATCAGTGATAACCAAACAATAGGTCTTATGGTTTATACTCCTAACAAATGTAGGTCCAAACAAGTCCATATAAAGTAGTTGTAGGGTTTGACTTATAGAGCTAACTAACTTGGCCTTACAAGAAGCTTTATGTTGCTTTCCTTTCTGACAAGCAACACAAGTGTGGTCATTTTGAAAAAGCTTTGTAGGTAAACCTCTTACAAGGTTTCCCTTCACAAGTCTGTTTAGGTTTTTGAAATTAACATGACCCAACCTCCTATGCCATAAGTTAGATTCATCAGTTGTAGCCTTTGCAATTAAACAAGCCAAACCTCCTAAAGGAACAATGTTCTCTAAATTGAAACTGTACATATTGTTTTGTCTGGGGACTTTAAGCAATATTTAATTTTCATCAGGTAAACTTAAGTCAGGTGTCAAAATAAGACATTCAGGTCAGTAAAAATGAACCTTGTTTTTTTGTCACACATTTGTGACATGAAAAGAGATTGATAATGCTAAAGTTTTTTACAAAGCTTAATCTCAAAATCTAACATACCAGTTTGTTTTCCTTTCCCAGTAATATATCCTCTACTACCTCCAAAGGCAACAGGGCCACCATTAATGTCTTGATTAGTCGGGCAAGGTAGGCCTTGTTTTCCTGTCATGTGGCCTGGAAAATCCACACTATCAATTATTCCTTTATTCTTTTTTTTATTTAAGTTCTGGTGGATTATCTTGCCATTTAAAAGTGGTAGAGATTAGTCTCTCTTAGGGACCCAAGCCTGTTTGGGCTTGAGTCTGCCTAGTGGGATCTTGAAAGATGAATAATTTCTAAGGCTAGATCCACTATTGTATTTGGAGAGGATATTTTTTGTGAGCTATACAGTGTTGATGTATATCCATGTTCAGATTGCTGTGGACTTGACAGCAATGGACCCAGCGATTAGCTTCTCAAACAAGGTGATAACTTCTTTTACCTTAGTGTATATAACCTCTTTCAGGGTTTGGAAATTGTGTGATTCAGTACTGTTGTTCTCTTGAAAGGTCTTGATGATGGTGAGTTAGTTTTGTGAGAAACATTTGCTGGTATAACACCATTCATCATGGGCTTAACAGTATTAATTTTCAGAGCAGTGCTAGTTTGTTCTGTCTGTCTGTTAATACTTTGTCTAGCAGTACTAACTTTGTTAATACTGCTAGCCTTGGCAGTATTAACTGGATTAGTTCCAGTTCTTGTTTGTACTGCCAAAGTTACAAACTGATTTTGTTTATTTATTCTTTGAGCATTGTCCCATGTTTGTTTCCTCAAAATCTTGTTTGTCTTTTCCCTTGTACCATTACCCTTAGACAGATTTTGTTTATGTAGCTCATTTTGTTTAGCCAATTTGACATGATAGTCACAATCTCTTATTAAATGACTAAAACTACCACAGACAAAACATGCTCTTTCAGTAATCTCATGGTCCAATTGTTTGTTGTTAACCTTAGGTTTTTAATTATGGGTTGAAACTATTCTTACATTTTCTCTAGAATTTTTACATGCTTGGTAGCAATCATAGGTGTGTCAAGATCTTCTATTTTCACATACACATGCTCATCATCACTATCTGATTCATATTCTTCAATAATAGGAGCATCAGACCATACCTTAGGTTGCACTTCTATTTTTGATTTATTGACAACTGATTCACACACTAATTTAGAAATTTCTGTACTAATGTTTGAGGCACATATATCAAGTTCAGTTGTTTGGGATTCAGTTTCACTTTGGTAGAGTCTTTTTCTAGACCATATGTATATTGTGTGTCATCTATTTTCAATGTCCAGGGTCTAGTGGGCATCTAATTTCCATGTCATAGTGGGGGTACCGCTTGCATTTCACAGGATTTAATAAAGTGTTTATAATAGGTGATTTTCCAAATCACTGTCTTTGTATTACAAGACACTTTGTGATGTTTCATTTTCTAACTCAAATTCCTACATATCTGAATCCATACTCCAAGCCCAAATTTATCAGAGGCTGACATTTGATCATTTATGATTCTATCAAGAGTTTTTTGTAGAATGATTCCATTTAGCTACTATATCCTCCTAAGTCAACTTTTTCTTTTTGAGCTTTAGGCCAACAATGTCTTTGTATATTAGACTTCTGTTTTATCCATCTAAATCTATTTTCATAAATTTGATTTTTTGTTCATACCAAAGTTGACCTTGTTGATGGCAATTAATATGCTTCAACCTTTTTAAGACCCTTGAGTATAAGCCTTTATTCTCTACATGCACACTAAGTTCCTCTCTTGAGCATTAAAGTTCTCTTAAGATTTGCTAAGATTCTTTTCACTATTTGAACTGGGTACCTGTATGTCTGATCCTGAGCTGTTGCTAGCCATTAAAGCATAATCTTCATCATCTTTTGAATGAGTTGTCCAGTCAATGCTTTCTCCATCAACTGTCACTAATGCTTTAGACTCTTCTTTCTTTCCAGTTCTGTTCCCATCTCTATTTCCAGTATTCCATCCATCCCTCCTCCTGTTTTCTTCCTTTGATCTACACTCTCTTGCAAAATGCCCTGTTTTGTGGCAGTTGTAGCATTCCACTTTGGTTTTATCAAAACCTACAGGTTCTTTTGCATCAAATTGTAGCTTTCTTCCAGTCTTGTTGTAGAACTTTTTGATTCTCATTGAGATCATTGCTACTTGCCATTTCAAGTCCATTTCTTCAAGGTCATATTCATCAACTTGGTCTAAGTCCTCATGATCCAATTGAGGACAGCTTGAATGACTTGCAAGCAAGGAATATGATGATGTTGATGTTGATGTTTGTTCATGCTTTGTGTTATGACCAGAAGTAATGGGAACACCATAAGCGGTACTAACATCATTAGTACTGCTGGTGTTTTCAGAAACAAATGCTACATTTGGCAAGTTGGAAGATGATGCAGTAGAGCTCTTTACATCATTCTCAAAGACTCTTAAATTGTTGTACAAGTCATCAAAACTGAGACTGTCAATTCCTGGTTTGTTCCTCATGATTAAGGAGACTTGTAACCAAGCAGAAGGTAGAGATCTTAGAAATTTTTGATTTGCATCTTCAGTAGATACACCTGCTCCATGAATCTCTAGTTGACTGAGAAGACTTTGAAATCTCTCATAGCCTTTGTGAATCCCATCTGAGTTGGACACAATGAATCCTTCAAACTGTTGCTTTAAGATGTACTTCTGCATCTTTTTGGATTCATCATTTCCACCGAATCTTGATTTGATGGCATTCCATATTTCTTTTGCATCAGTCATCTTATGAAATTTGGCTAGATGATCTTCTGGTATTGCCATTAGCAAGGTGGTCCTTGCTCTTCTTTCTCTTTCTCTAGCCACTATCTCTTCTGCTGTTTTAGGAGGCAAAATCTTGATTTGTCCTGCAGTATCAGTTGTGACTGACACAGGACCATTTCCATTTTGAATAACCTCCCAGATTGGATAATCTGTATGAGCCAGATAGTGTTCAATTTTCATGGCCCATATGTCATATTCTCCCTTCTTGAGAGTAGGCAGTTTGATGGTTGAGACTGTATGAGGAGATTGTTGTTGTGTTGGGGCCTGTTGAGTTTGTTGTGGAGGTGGTGGTGGTGGATTTTCATCTTGTGTTCCTGACATGTTTAGATTTGTTGGTTTGAGATGTATAACTGGATTTGACTGTTCTTCTTATTCAAAGTTTCTCACAAAGCTCTGATACCAATTGTGGTTCCTTAAACTGAATGGATCTTTGCAGCCTATAAAGGATGATAGCCAAGATGTATAAATACAACTGACTATGTAGAAACAATGACTTGAATACAATATGTTAATGCGGAATCTTAACACAAGTACTAAGAAGAATAATGATTAACTGAATAACAACTTTGTTAAAGTGTTCTTGAGAGTTACAGATTGCTAACTATGATATGATGTATATTTTGTAATCGTCTATTTCATATTTCTATTAACTATGTCAACAGTTATCCTTTTATAGTCCAAGGATAACCCTAAAAGTCTCACATGACTTTCTGACAAATATCTCATAAATATCTATTAAATATCTTCTCATCGGTACTAACTATGTATTATACTAACGGTACTAACTAACCAGCAGTACTAACACTTTGTACTGTCGGTACTAAGTATAACTGTCGGTACTAACTATTGTACTGTCGGTACTAAGTTAAGAAAACATTAATCCTAACAAATACTAGACATTTTTATTTAACTTTTCGTTAGGTTAAGTAAACTTAAATAATTTCCAAAGAAATAATTAAGTTGTCAAGATTTTTTGATCGAGAGATGGTTTAGAGATGATTGACGAAATTTAATTGATATTTTAATTAACCTTCGTTAATTAAAAATACTTTATTTACTTCGGACGAAATAATCAAGTTGTCAAGCCAAGAGAGGATTTAGTTACGTTTTCAATCAACTTCTTATCTATTGAATAAATTAATTACTTCGGATGAAATAATTAATTGTCACATTTTGTAATATTTGAAAAATGATAGAATAATAGAATGGACTTAAAGTTTGATGAGAAGATTTTGATAGACGTAATTTATTGTAGACGTGTAGACGATGTGGACGTCGTAGTCGAAAGAAGTTTGTTTCATCCATAGTGATTTTGATGTCATGCCTTTCCGGCGTAAGATGAAAAACTAATCCTACTTCTATGTTAATAATTACCCACTAACTCACTTTTCTTTATCTACGTGAGTTTGATACTAGTGGACATAGAAGATTTCCATTTTATAGAGGTACGTAGAGAATTCTAATTCAACTACGTGAGAGACGAGTTCATAATGAACAAAATCTCTTAATTTTAGAAAGCCAACAAATGGCAATTCTAGTAACTACACTATTTCCATACGCTTAAATTATGTTCTACTAACTATAAATTATTTGTTTAGCATATACCACATGTAGCATAATAATATATAGTCATTTAACGTTTAACACATAATCTAAATTCTAAGAGGTTTGGAAAGAAGACATACCTTTGCCTACAATGTGTTTTCTTCAACATCTTCAAGTAAGTAAGCTTTGAAGGAGAAATCTTTTGGAAAACCCGTCATAAGATTTTAAGAATATATTTTCTCGTCGGATTCCAAGAAATGTTAATGAACAACTCCACTTGAATGTTGTAACGACTCAACCACTTGGTCCCCAATGTCTCATGGGTCCAAAATTGTTAGTCCCGAACATATTTTGCATATGTTGCATTTGATTCGGATACATATAAGGTGGACATATTCCCCACGGAGAGAAGTTTGGTTGTTGTGAATAATTCCACATTGAATGATTATTATTAGGGTAATTTTGTCTAACTTGATCTCTCCTAGGTTGTGGTGTTTTAGACCGAGGGTGAGAGTTATTAGTTCTTTTTGGAGGAGGAGTCTTAGATCTCGTTTTAGGCTTAGTAAAGCCAACTCCGGGTTTTAAAGAAGGTTTATAAAAACGTTTTACTTCGTCTTCGCTTGCAATGGGTATTTTAGTATTGTTTATAAGCATAAATTTTGGTCTTGGGCTTGAGTTTAATTCTACTACTTTTTCTTTAGACTCAACCTCTTGTGATTTAACAAAATTCACTTGTTTAGACTCACTAGTTGATCCTTTGGTAAAACTAAATCCTAGGTCGGATTTATCACCGGAAGGTTTTTGAAGATTTAACATTTTCTTAAGTGATTTACTACTATTATTAAATTGATTAAGATTAGAAATTTCTTCCTTAAGTTTTTCTTTTTCAAATCTAAGGTCTTGACATGTTTTACATTCTTTATTGACCTCTTTACCTTTTTCTATTTTAGATAGTTTATTTTTTAGTTCTGGTACTTCATTTTCTAATTTATTTTTAATTTGTTTTAGTGATTTATTTTTAGCCATGACTTTTAGACATATTGTGCATAGTCGATTATATTCATTATCTAAGTCTTTTTCATCTAACGATGATTGGTCATCACTAAAGAATTCAGTTTTGAAAAGTACCTCATTAGAAGCTTTAGCCATAAGACATTTTTCGTCTTTAGTCTTTTCTTCTTTATCTTCGTCGCTATCACTCCATAATCCTCCAACAAATGCTCTTTGATTGTAGCTTCTTGATAGTTTTGGACACTCTTCGATGAGGTGATTTGAATCTCCACATTTAAAACATTTTCTTTTGCCTTTGCCATTTTTGTCGTCCTTATTTCTTTGAGATACCTTTCTTTCATCATGTGGTTATCTTCCGAATCTTCCTCGTCTTTTAAAAAATTTCTTGAAGTCTCTCATGGCCATGGCGTATTCTTCGTCTTCACTATCGGAAGTCAAACTATCTTTATCACTTGATTCTTTTTTGGCTTTTAAGGCAAGAGATCTATTTTGTTTTGTTTTGCCTTTGACCATTTCAGAATCATTCTTAATTATTACTTCATAAACTTTCAAGTTTCCAATAAGTTCATCAAGCTATGGAGATGTTAAATCCTTTGATTTTTCAATAGCCGTAACCTTTGTGCGCCATTTAGGATGAAGTGTCCTAAGAAATCTCCTAACATAATTCTTGCTAGAAAAACCTTCATCAAGTGTTTTTAGACTAGTAATAATAGTGTTAAATCTAGCAAAAGCATTATCTATCGATTCCTCTTCCGGAATCATAAATTGTTTATATTGTTGAACAAGAAGATCTATTTTATTATCTTTGACTTGACTTTTACCTTAGTGAGTGATTAATAAAGTATCTCAAATTTCTTTGCGGTTTTACACATGAAAAATCTTTCGTAATCTTTACGTGGTAAAGCATTATAAATCACCATTTTAGCTTCATTATTTTAGCAAGTTTCTTTTTAAGATCATTGTTTTGTTTATCAAAAGATACAGTTTCATCCTTTTTAGTTTTGGGATTATATTGAATAGGAGGAAAATCACCATAGGTAATAACATGCTAAAGATCTAGATCTTTTGATTTCACTAATAAATGTCGTAATCAAATTATTCCAATAAGTAAATTCATCACTATCAAATAGTGTGGGATCTTTGCATAGATTGCTCCTTTATAAAATATTTTTAACGAATTTCCTATATCGATTCAAGTTTTAAAATACAGTTTATTTTAAAAATCTTGTTTGACATGGCTCTGATGCCAATTGTGAAAAACTAGAAGGGGGGTTGAATAGTTTACCGCTTTTTTTAAATTAATGTTATGTTTGTTTATAAAAATTTATATTCGACTTTGTGTGATCTTAATATGTGCACAATATGAACAATACAAATATGTAAGTAAATGACAAGTAAATATGAAAGACAAAAGATAAGATTAAAAGAATCAAACCAACAACAACAAGAATGTTAGAAGTGGTTCGGTAACGAAGCACCTCTTCGCCCTACTTCACTCCCCGAGCACCAAACTCGAGAGTTATCTTCACTATGTCAACAAACTCCCTTTAGGCAGAGAAAACCGTACACAACTTAGCTTGCACCAATTTCCGACACTAAGCAAAATGTCGAGTTTTAATCCTAGCTAGAACCAATCTATCATAACTAAACACACCACTTCACGACAATTCACAACTTTGCTTCACTTCACAACTTCTCTCTACTTCACAACTTCACTTTGCTTTACAACTTCACTTCACCAAGACACTACTACGATCACACCAATCTATCATTACTTAATAAGATCACCTCGATCTAACTATACTTACAATGATCACAACAATCTACTTATTGTACACAACTGCGATACACACCTTCACAATATACACAAATGATTTACAAGATATAACACAACTACACAACTATACCAACTATATTATAATACTTCTTGACTTGAAAAAGAAGTATTCTTCTCTTGCACTTGAGGAATTAAGCTTGGATCACTTGAAAAAAAAGCTTTATGATTAAATGATCAAAGGAAAGAAAGGAGTGTATAAACTGATTTAGAACAAAAAGAAAGTGTGTACAAAATGTGAGAAAAACAATAAGGAATAGTCTAGTATTTATAGGCCAGCTGAGCTGGATTTTTGTCTGGGCGGTCCCCTTAAATAGGGGTCGGTCCCCTTAATTATTAAAGGGACTGCCCTTATAATTAAAGGGGCCGCCCAGGCCAGACGCTCCATTTTTTGTCTTTTTTGGGGGAGGTGTTTTCTGAAACATTTCTAGCCGTTTTTAGGTATAAAATTTAAATTCAAAATATTTATTTTGAATAAAACATTTCTTTTAAATCCAAAAATATTTTGTAAAAGTTATAAAAATGTTTGTGACATTTTTATAAAAAATGTGAGGTTGAATAAAAGTTCTTTTGATCATAAAATGCATTAAGCATATGTTTATTCATACCTTTAAGTGATTAAATTTTCAAAATGAAAATTTACTACTAATTTCTTGTTTACAAATAATTTTTCATTAATTGTTTCACATTTTGTGAATAACAAAACGTAGAGAGATTGAAAAAAATATTAATAACGTTTTTAGGCATTATTTCTATCAACACAAACTTAGCACGGATATGTCTCGTGTTTTCAAAATTTTGACTCACAACCCTACCCTCATGAAAGTACCATTTTTTAAGGCTTGCAATGGTGTTTCTTAATGGTTGATTGAATTCATTTGATATGAATGGAATGTAGTTACGGGTATTTTGGTGATCTAATCAGGTGATTCAAGGCATTGTCACCTAAAATGAAAATAGGGTCATGTTTTATAGTCTTTTACTTGTAACATTTAATTCATAATGTTTCTAGTATGTGCCTAAATGTAACAAATGTAGAGTAACGATTAACTCGATCTAAAAATAAAATCCTAAAAGTTAACCCAAACGCTCCTTAATTTGATTTTGCTCATCCAAACATGTCAAAAAATACATATGAATTATGTATATCTACCCTTGTTCATGAGATCATTATGCATGTATTTAAAAACGTTTTTAAGTTGTATTAATAATGCATAAAAACAATTTTATTATGTTCCTAACGTGAGTGATTTGAAAATAAAATTGGGGTTTTGGTTCAAAATCAATTTTTCGACAAACTTGCTAATGTATGTAAATCCTATGTCTAAGGGAAGCATATTAGTTATACATTATATCCTAGTAGTCCTAATTGTACAAAATTGAAAGAAAAATAGAAAATCCCCAATTTTAGTTTTTGTGTTCATCATGAATCCTAGACTCAAATTGAAATAAAATAGATGAAATGACTTACAATTGATGATCTTTGTGATGTTAGGAATGATTATTAGTGTTGATTTGATCTTCAATTAGTGTTTTGATGGTTGATTTTGAGTTATTGTGCTTTTGGTTTTGTATTCGTCGCACCAGCAGGAAGAAGGGGTATGTTTGGTTTTGAGTTTTGAATTTTTTTTTCTATGTGTAAAATTTTGATGTCTGCTGGTGGCGATCCCATATCGATCAAGGGGTCGCCTGAAAAATGTTAGGGGCTGCCTAAGATATGGGGGCCGCCTGTATTACAGGTTTTTAGACTTTTAAATTTTGACACGAATTTACGAGGAAGAGTGACTAATTAATTTGCATTTTGTGAATTAAAAATATTTAACAAGCTTCGGATGAAGTTGTTAAATTGGCACGACACAGAATGGAACGCGGAGTAGAATCGAGACTAGAAGAAAGAGAAGCGAATTAACACAATTTATGGAATGTGTTCCATCATTCCTAAACCAAGACGAAGATAATTAAACGATTCACGTTTAAGGGGTTTCGTAAGAATGTCGGCGATGTTATCGACGGATGGTACTTTTTAGATAGAGATATGTCTGTTCCAAACATTATCACGAAGAAAGTGGTGATGAATTTTTATATGTTTGGTTCGAGAGTGTTGCACTGGGTTTTTGCTAAGGTCAATCGCGCCTTTATTGTCGCACATGATTGGGACGTCGTCGAGTCGAACGTCGTAGTCGATAAGAGCTTGTTTCATCCATAGTGCTTGTTGACATGCCTTTCTAGCGCTTACGTATTCGGCTTTGGTAGTGGATATAGCAAGAGCGGTTTGTTTCTTCGAGAACCAAGATGTCAAACAACATCCCACGAACGTACAAATACCGCTAGTGCTCTTTCGTTCCACATAATCTCCCGCATGATTAGAGTCGGCATATACTACTGTTTCTATGTCGGTCCCCTTAGGATACCATAATCCTAAGTGCATAGTGCCTTTAATGTATCGGAAGATACGCTTAACCGCTTCAAGGTGAGAGGTTTTGGGAGCCTCTTGGAAGCGGGCACAAAGGCAGACACTAAACATGATATCGGGCCTACTTGCCGTTAGGTATAATAAACTACCTATCATGCCTCGATACTTGGTACTATCTACCGACTCACACTCTTCGTCTTTCGTGAGTTTAGTATCGGAGGACATGGGGGTTTTCATTGGTTTAGATTCTTCTAAGCCAAATTTCTTAAGCATTTCTTTAATATATTTAGATTGATTAAAGAAAATACCATCTTCCATTTGTTTTATTTGTAATCCAAGGAAGAAGTTAAGTTCACCCATCATGCTCATCTCGAACTCGTCATGCATGATTTTGGCAAATTCATCACACATGTCTTGACAAGTCAAGCCGAATATAATGTCGTCGACATATATTTGAACAATGATGAGGTTTGAACTTTTCTTCTTGGTAAAAAGTGTGTTATCTACCATTCTTATTTTGTATTCATGTTTAATAAGAAAAGCTTTTAATCTATCATACCAAGCTTTGGGTGCTTGTTTAAGACCGTATAAAGCTTTCTTAAGTTTATAAACATGATCCGGTTTTTCAAAGTCAATGAATCCAAGAGGTTGTGCCACCTATACCTCCTCATTGATAAAACAGTTTAAGAATGCACTTTTTACATCCATTTGGGATAGGTTAGAATCTAAAGCACAAGCATAAGCTAATAGTTATTCTAATAGACTCAATCCTAGCAACTGGGGCACAAGTTTCATCATAATTGATGCCCTCTTGTTGATTATAGCCTTGAGCAACTAACCTAGCCTTATTTCAAGAAACAATACCGTTCTCGTCTAACTTGTTTCTAAACACCCACTTAGTTCCTATGATTGTCATATTCCTAGGTTGTGGAACTAACTCCCAAACGTCGTTAGCAATGAATTGATTTAATTCTTCTTGCATGGCGACTATCCAACTATCATTCGTTAAGGCTTCATTCACATTCTTAGGTTCTATAGTTGATATAAAACAAAAGAAGTTACTTTGGTTTTGGGCTTGTGATCTAAGGGTTCTTTGGTTAAGGTTTCCTATGATATTTTCTAATGGATGGTTCCTAGACTCCTTAATATTGACTATTTCGTCAATCTCTAAAGTTTCATCCTCAATGTAATTTTCTAAGTTTTTCTTTTCGGTAACCTTAATTGCTTTTTCTTCATCTAAGTCATCATCCACCAAGGGTGTTGTCTTAGAGGGTGGAGGAGTTTCATCGAATGTTACGTTGAGTGATTCTTTGACTTTCCTAGTATATTTATTAAGGATGATGTAGGCTTTACTATTTTGGGAGTAACCTAAAAAGACACCTTCGTATGACTTTGGGTCAAACTTGGTAAGGTAGTCTTTAGTGTTTAAAATGAAGCACTTTATTCCAAACACTCTAAAATAATCAAGAGTAGGTTTTCTACCTCTCAAGAGTTCGTAAGGTGTTTTTCCTAGGATGGCTCTAATTAGGATTCGTTTAAAATGTATGTTGAAGTATCTAAAGCGTTACACCAAAACTTTTGTGGTAACGATTGCTCATTCAACATAGTCCTACTCATTTCTTGAAATGTCCTATTTTTCCTTTCAACCACTCCATTTGATTGAGGGGTGCGTGGAGCCGAGAAGTTATGTGTAATTCCATTGGCATTACAAAAGTCTCCAAATTGCACCTCATTATCAAGTTCCCTACCATGGTCAGTTCTTATTGACACTATTGTACATCCTAATTGGTTTTGAATTTTCTTACTAAGTATTTTGAATTGATCGAAGGCTTCAGTTTTTTCCTTAAGGAATCTAGTTCAAGTATACCTAGAGTAGTCATCTACTATGACTAAGGTGTAGCGGTTTCCTCCATTAATCCATACGACGGATGGACTGAAGAGATCCATATAAAGGAGTTCTAAGCATCTAGTCGTTGAGACTATATTCTTAGCTTTGTGACTAGCGTGAGCTTGTTTTCCAATTTTGCAAGCATCATAGAAGTGTTGATCAAACTTACGCGTAGGTAAGTTTCTAACTAATTCCTTAGATGCTAACAATTGAATGAGACGCATATTGGCGTGACCTAATCTCCTATGCTACAACATGGAGTTTTCATCAATCGTTGCTAGACAAATTTGGTCTTTTGGCTTATTTCTTAATTTCATCACATATAAGCCTTTCTTCCTAATACCTCTACCTATGACCTTACCATCCTTAGTGATTTCACTATCATGTTTAGAGAAAGTTACTCTACACTTATTATCACATATTTGTCCTATACATAGGAAGTTGAATCTTAAATTATCTACATGTTCTACATTATCTATTTTTAGAGAGTCATTCGAAATCGTACCTTTGCAATGATTGTTACCGCGAAGATTGCTACCAAAAATAACATTACCTCTGTTGTATACCTTGTAGCTTGAGAAGAGCTTTCGGTTACCCGTCATGTGTTTAGAGCATCCACTATATTTTATCCACTCATCGGGTTCCAAGTCGACTCCAAGACATATCTATTTATATAAGACAATAACTCAAACATTTGGTACCCAATATCTCATGGGTCCAAAGTTGTTAGTGCTAAACATCCTTTGCATTTGATGCAATTGGTTGGGATGTGGAAATGGAAGACATATTTCCCATGGCATGTAACTTTAACGTTGGTAATTGTTCCAAGTTACGGGAAAGCCATGAGGTTGATTTTGCCAACCAACGTTCCTTTTTGATTGTGGTGTCTTAGGACGAGGATAATTATTGTTGACTCTTCTAGGTGGTGAAGTTTTTGATCTAAGACTAGGTTTTGAAATCCAACTCCAGGTTTTGACAATGGCTATAAAATTGTTTAACTTCATTATCACTAGCAACGGGAACTTTGACGTTGTTTACTATTATGTGTTTTGGTCTAGGATCCAAAATAGATTTTTGAAAAGACACACTTTTCTCATATCCAAGCTTAATGATTGGCGGTCCCATAATTTCTTTATGGGCCGCCTGTACGATATGGGGGCCACCCATATTTATGGGACCTCCATCAGAAGACGCCTTTTTCTGGGCTTTTACAAATTTTATTTCCTTAGTTCCACTAGATGATGCTTCAAATGAATTGAACCTTAAACCTAATTTTTCTCCGAAGGGTTTTTGATTACTTAACATTTCATTTTGACAATGTGTACTCTTTTCAAATTTAGTTAATCTAATGGCTTCCTCTTTGAGTTTTTCATTCTCAATTTTAAGCATATGAAACTTTACACATTCGAAATCAACTCCCTTGTTTTTCTCGAGTGTAAACAGTTTTTTAGCTTACTAAGTTCTTTTTCTAAACTATTTCTAGTTGCTTTTAATCTTTTGTTTTTATTGATTGTAGTATATTTGATATCATAACACAAGCATGGATGATTGGGTTGGCTAATTATCTAGAGAGAGAAAGTGAGGTTTCTAGTGAGAGAAAAACCAAATGAAAGCTTTGTGATAAAATGAACAACCAACCCCTTCCCATGGCTGGAAAGGGGTTTATATACATGTGTTTGTGAGCTCTATGGGCTTGGGTATGGGCTTAACACTTGGGTAAAAGACCCGGCCCAATACCGAAAGTCATACGCTTACTTTCTAACTACGAGCTTTGCTATACTAAACAATACACGGGGGTGACCGAGTCTTTTTCATAATCCTAACAATCTCCCCCTAAGGGAGGTCACCCCATAAAATACAATTTGAATAATAGCATTCTAGTTCTTCGACCTTCTGTCTGTAGCTCGTAGTCTTTGATTCTTCATTCTTTGAGATCATTGTACATTATGTAGTGAACTTCGAGATTTGTCCCTTAGAATTGTGCGATCTTTGAGCTTTCTTTGAGATCATCATTCATCTTAAATCTCTTAATCATCCTTGTTGAGTAGCATTGCCTTCATGTGATGTTGTGACCTTCGGACCGGCATGCTCACACTTTTCTTGATCATGACATTACTTATCAGAGTAGCGAAAGCTGTGTTGTAGGTCTTTAGGTTGTCATGTTGTCTTTGATTGAAAACATTAAGTGTGAGCATGGGGCTGTGAATTGACTCCACTGGAACGAGGTATCTCCATTTCCACCATAACTTGATCCTGTAATAAAACAGTTAGCAATAAAGCATGTGGACGAATTTGGCTTTGTCATTCGCCCGAGTCTGGTTGGATTAACCTCCGGATCCGTGAGGACCGACCTGTGATCAGATAGATTCATCTTAAGAAGAATCTCCTTGACAGGATTTCCAGTATAAGTATCGGATCATCTGATGTGTAACCATCAAATTCTCCATACTTGCCTGTTCTCTGTATCGGAACGTCTCAAAGCAGACAACACGATAAGAGTGAATCGGTTAGTTACTATCTTACCGATTAAAGAGAAAACTTGATTTGAAAATCAATCGACGTGTCGCTTGAGAAAGTAGTTTTTGTGACACATCGAGAGGGTTTTATAGCACAAAATCAAATTTCATTAGAAACACATTTGTTTTGAAAGATGTTCACAGTCGATGTGCTAGAAAATCTGTTGTTGAGCACATCGAAAGGTTTTTCCAAAACGATTCGTCAATTCACTGCCTGGAACAAGTGTGATTCATAAAGAATCGCACCATCGTTTCTTTCTAGTTTTCACAAGCTTGATCCTCAAGAGGATCTCACATGTCACCTACCAAGAGGTTGTTTGATTTTGGCTCTAGAAGGATTTCCATCTTCATTGTGAGTAGTTTCGTATCACTCGGATGTTCTGGCAATACCACGAGGATAATGCGTAGGACTCTTAAGATCTTTACTTGTTATCAGATAGTGTGATGAACAAGCATAGTTTGTATTAGTGTCCTAACGAGATTTAAGGATGATCTCATGGCTCTAGACTCAATAGTGCATTTTTGGTATTTAGTAGTCAGAGGCTGGAGCAGACTGCCACCTTTTCAATATCATCTAACTCGGAGTGAGATAGACGATAGCAATGTATTAAACTCCATGAGAAATGAAACAAGAATTATAACACCCTGTGTTTTCAAGTCATTGACGACATCGATAAATCCAGGGGATTTCATTTGAGTAGACGTTTTGACGAGTTGCTGGATTTACGATTTAAAGTGTCCTAGCTCCTCAAACGTTTACTACATGACCTCTGGATTATGATAGCCCAAACAGTGATACGATATTTTTATAAGTTAATAAACCAAATGAATATTTACGTTAAACTTTATGAAATAAAGTTTTGAAACAATCAAACTAAGACTTGACATATTACCCGGGTTGGTGTGCGAGGTGTTATTCCTTTTTGAATTAAATTTCAAATCAATCAACTACCTTATCAAAGTGAGTTCACAGTCTCACCTTTACATGTTTTCTAAATCCCGTGGGGAGATACCGGACTATTTCCCAGCCTCACCGGGAAACACTCCTTCTGACTCTTCAAATGATTTAACTAAGTATCTTTTGGCCTCGCTAGCCATCTCACCTTTCCACGATGATCCGTATATGAAGGTCATGCAAGCATATAATGCTACTAATAATTAATCACCTATTCCACTACCATGAGCTCATATTTCTCCACTAACTATTTTGCCTCCATCTCCAGTGTTACCACCATCACCAATGTTTGATCCCCAAGATTTCTTTCTTCCGTGAGGAGATTTTGCACCTTTAGAACGAGCTCGTTGCCTATCATCTCCTTGATTCTCTGCCCACCTCAAGTATTTAAAGATTAGAGAGAAGTTATCATAAGACGACATCTAGAATTCCGCCATGAGGAACAGATCGAGATATTTTAAATCACTTTGGTGAGCTCCTCTTGGAGCGCATTGAGCACATGGAAGGATAAAGATAATAACGGTTCTTGGCATATGGTGTATTATATACAGCTGAAGTTTATTGAACCAATAGAAACTAAACTTCAGAAGCCTGTACCCAGATTTTGAGATTTTAGAGAGAGCAAATAAGGCTTGACTTGGATTATGACGGTTTTTCTTGCTACGCGTAGCGACTTCTACTCTAGAGATATCAATCGAGCCATATTCTTGGTTCGCCATCCGATCAGATATGAAGAGTCTTCTGGACAAGATCCATGTGCTCAAGAACCACAAGGAGAACCACCAGACTACCTAGACTAGGATCTCTTATCATTTAAGCTTTTTTAGAATCCAACCACTGGCAAGCGTGGCAGATACACAATAATGAAACTTGTTAAATTTTTACTATGTTAAAATATGTAGACAAGTTGTTTATGTACTTAATCAGTGGGAGATTCCATTATACCTCGTTCGTTTTGATGATACCGATTTATTATATCGGGCGTTATTTATCACCTTTATTCTTTAGGGTGATCTATGTTACTCATGCTCTGTTAACACCAGTTTCTCAATCCTTTGTACCCATATCATGGATATGATTAATAATCAAGACGTTGAGCATAAAAATTTTTGATCTAACGACTTTCAGTGAGTTCTATCATTGCAGAAGGTTAAATAACTCGTTATTGATCAGTACAGAAATCACTGAAAATGAATCAGTCCCTAGAAATGGCTGAGTTAGAGGGATTATGATTGTTAGGAGTGTACATTCCAAAACAATTTGTTATTTCCAATGCATAATGTTAATATCAAAGAATGTGTTATTTCTTTGTTAGAATTTGTACAATAAAGAAATCCCTTCCAATGAGGATTTATTATTTTGTGTTGTCTGTAAATGTTGATAGAATGGCTCCCAAAAAGGACTATCAACATCTGTCGTGCACCAGCCATGTCTAGGGCCTTAGGAAACTAGTTGCTGATAGTGTTGCCGCAGCTCTGGAAGCACAAGCTGCTACCATGGAAAATGATGACAATACCAATAGGAACACCCGACAAAGTGGAACTCATGTAGCAAGAAAATGTAGCTACAAAGAGTTTATGAACTGCCAACCTTTCAATTTCAAAGGTACGAAAGGCGCTGTTGGCCTCATCCGTTGGTTTGAACGAACTGAATCAGTATTTCTCCGTAGTAACTATACCGAGGACTGCAAAGTGAAATTTGCTACTAGTACTCTAACCGAGGAAGCTTTATCCTGGTGGAATTCATTCACCCATCCTATTGGAATAGAGGAAGCTTACAAGATCACCTTATCCGAATTTAAGCAGCTCTTAATAAAGAAGTATTATCCCCGAACTGAGATCAAGAAAATGGAAGATGAATTTTATAATCTGACTGTAAAAGGGAATGATCTTAAGACTTACATTAGAAGATTTCAGGAATAGGCAGTTTTATGCCCAACTATGGTGCCAAATTCTGAGAAACTTATGGAAGTCTTCATCGAGGGATTACCCAGAAGTATTAAATGAAATGTTACCGCTTCAAAGCCTCAAACTTTGGAGGAAGCCATTACCATAACTCAGAGGTTAATGGATTAAGTAACAAAGCATAATTATGTGCAAGGAACCAATGATCATAAATGAAAGTTTGATAATAGAAGAACCTTCAACAATAATAACTACCAAAATAACCGTAACACCAATAGCAACCACAACAATAATCACTAACAACAACATAATAGAAGGCAAGAGACCGTCAGGGCTTATGCTGTCACCCCAACTGAAAATAGTAGGTATACTGGAAGCCTTCCCCTGTGTAAGAAATGCACCATGCATCACACAGGACCTTGCACTGTCAAGTGTCAGACTATTGCAAAAGGTGGCGTCATACTGATCCAGGAACTAGTAGAAATAAAGGGCAGCCACTGGAAGCAAACTACAACCAGTATTGTAAACTTTTCCCATGCCTGCAGGATCTGAGAAAACGGGCATACAAAGTCACGTGCTTCAGAAGAAACAACAATGACCATAGGAAAGCATGCATGTCGAGGGACAAGAACGCTTACCAAGATCCGAACGTAGTCACGGGTACGTTCCTTCTAAACTAACATCTAGCTTGAGTATTATTTGATTTAGGAGCCGATAAAAGTTTTGTATCCATATCTCTTGCTTCTATGCTTAATATCCTACCAATTACACTAGATACTACCTATAACATTTAAATGGCCAATGGAAACCTAGTAGGCACTAATACCGTTATCCGGGGTTGCACCCTAATTTTGTTAAACCAACCTTTTGAAATTGATCTCATGCCAATTAAACTCGGTAGTTTCAATGTCGTTATTGGTATAGATAGGTTATCCAAGTATCATGCTAGAATTATCTGTGACGAGAAAGTCGTCCACATCCCAATCGACGGTGAAACTTTGATCATCCGAGCTGATCGAAGTAAAACCCGACTAAACCTCATATCTTGTATTAAAACCGAAAGGTATATATCCAGGGGATATCACGTTTTCATAGCTCAAGTAATGGAGAAAAAGTCAGAAGAAAAACAACTGGAAGATATACCAATAGTGAGAGAATTTTTGGAAGTTTTTCTTGAAGATCTACCTGGCCTTCCTCCGGTTCACCAAGTAGAGTTCCAAATCGATTTAATTCAAGGAGCGGCACCAGTAGCCCGAGCACCCTGCAGATTAGCTCCTTTAGAAATGTAGGAACTATCTGACCAACTACAAGAGTTAGCAGATCAAGGTTTTATCTGACCGAGTACTTCGTCTTGGGGAGCTCCTGTCTTATTTGTTAACAAGAAAGACGGATCTTTCAGAATGTGTATCGATTATCGGGAGTTGAATAAACTTATTGTAAAGAATCGTTACCCA
>BQNB010068936.1:11947-33670 GCA_026074375.1 Tanacetum coccineum
TTTAAAGAAAGGGATTCGTTCCCGTTCTTATTTTTCGTGTTTTAAAAGCTCATTTCAACTCCGTTTTTGTTCTATTTTTATTTAAACTTACTTTTTAGTCAATTAAAGTCTATTTAAAAAGAAAATTTTAATTTAGGTTTAATTTTAGAAATTTAGGATTTTTGACCATCGTTTAGGGTTCCCGTTTTGCATTCTTAGTTAAAGTTTAATTTCCCGTTATTCGTTTTCGTGCTTAATTGTTATCATTTGCTTATTTTAATTTGTAGAAGTAAAAAATCAAATCAATATTTGTTTTCAATTCAAATCATTGTCCGATCATCAAACGTGGTTTCAATTTCACAAATCGTTAGGGAATAACGACCCGGGAATCATACTTCCCGGTTAATATACGTATTATATTATATATATTTGTGAAGATTTTCCTTTTTACCTTTGTCCTCAAGGGTAATTTGGTAATTTTCTATCATATTATATATTTTATTATTACGTGTGTTGGTTTACTACGAATCAATTTTTGGCGCCGTTGCCGGGTCTTTGTGATTAAGATTCTATCGTTTAAAGTTTGTTGATCGTGATTTGAAAGACCCTTTTGTTTTTGAAAGTTTTATTTTTGTTAAATAATCAAAAATAAAAAAAATTATAAAATATAAAAAGTAAAAAACATTTAAATAAGAACAGAATATTCCTTGTCTAACGTCATCAATATTCATGGTCCCCCTACTTCTAATTTTACTAAATTTAACCCCAACATCATTTACAATGACTCACATCCCAAACACATAATCTATTCCCAACATGTCTAATCAAAAGACTCTTAACCGTTATCCATATGTCACGACTGCAAAAGTAAAAGACAACGGAACGGCTACACTATAGCCGTAAAAGAGGGAATCGTGCAACTAGTGGGTTATAGCATTAAATGCGTTCCCAAAACAATTTTAACTTTTTCCAAAAATGAAAATTTTAAAAATAATCAAAACCTTTTCACACACCCTCTATAAATACCCTTCATCAAAGCAAGAACACACATACAAATAAATTAAGAAAATCGTCAAAAATTTTTCCAAAGCAAATAAACTCTGCTCAAATTTCTCTCAATCAAGAGCAAAAATGTGGGTGTTCTTCAATTTTTCGGTAAAAAAGCTTATCTCTTAATCAGGTATTCATTGCAAATACTTCTTTTAAAAGTTTGTTTTGGTTAATCATGTTCCATACAAAGATATCCATCTTCGTATAGTCTCTTTTAACAACATATCACGCATTTCACGGCAGCGATCAAGTTTGAAATAAACTTGTGACCATCTGGTGTGTGGTATTCTTCCATTAAAACCTTTTTTGTTTTCAAAACATTCATCTAAAATGGCAGAACAACAAACAATCAAGTATGCTCCTCAATGGAACAACATGACTGTGGATGATGTGGTTTTTCAAAAAATAATGTGGTAGGTAACTTTAACTACCCACCAAATGTGCCTACTTACAAGCCAATACTCAAATTTTTACTAAATTTTCCTTTGAACAAAGCTTTTAACAACTATCCCTCAATGGTTTACCAGAACTTCCTCAAGGAGTTTCGGAGCACCACTGTTGCCTTTGACCCTTACCCATCAACTGATGAGCCTAAGAAACGCCCACTCAGAGAATTCCTCATCAAGTTCTCAGTTTTAAATGAGCAAAGACCATTGACCCGTGATTTTAAAACTTTTTCATTTCAACAAAAAAATTATATCTGGCCATTGATTATAATAATTGGGAAAATATGTGGCATACGATCCTACACCTTAGTTGTGAAGAAAGAAATAAGGCAAAAATTGCCATCAACCCGAGTTACATGGACAAAACCCCAGTCCTGAAAAACTCCTTTCCCGTGGCTTGGAGAATTCTGTTCACTTTTATGTTTCGGGTTCTCGTCGGGAAATACTCCTCCACTGAACAAGTGAACTCCATCCAACAGTTTTAGCCTAAAGTCTTATAACTGGGACTAAGGTTGACATATGGGAGATCATTTACAGTGATCTCGTAACCAAGCTACTGAATAAGTCTAGGCTGAAAAAGTGTTTAATATCCTAATTTAATCTCAATGTGCCTTGCAATGCTATGGTTCTGACTACACTCAGGATAAAAAATTTAGGTTTTTACCCCCCATCTTGAGTAACTCTAATTTTACAAAGGACCCATCAAAAGTCACTGACATGAATAGACATCATATGAATTGCTGTGAACAATCGGAGGACTCAATGTCTCCACCTCCTTTGGCTCCAAAGCCAAAGAAAGGGAAGTCTCAGACTGTGACTCCAACCTTACCCAAGTCGCAGGGCCCTGAGGCTTCAGGAGCACTCTCTAAAGAGAAAAACAGCCTAAGTCCAAAAAGCCACCCACTAAGACCAAGGTAACTCCACCCAAGCCAACGAAGGGTTCTAAGCAATCCCACACAGTCTCCTCGGGCACCATACCTGATCCCTAAGATCTAGAGAGAGACATACACTCGCTTAGTTACTTTAAGATTGCCCTTCCATACTCGATGAGAGGCACTCAAACATCAAAAACCTATGCACTGATGGTAACTTGCTACTCATCTCCAAGACTCGGGGGGGAAACAAACAACCCCTTGACAGGGACATAACCTCCACGACTCCTGATGAAGGTACGACTAAAACCACGCCGTGTCCTGAAGGGTTACTTGGGGACAAAGACTCAGAGGAAACATACCACCCACTGATATGGAACCAATACATACTCCTGTTACTGATCCTTTAGGGACTGGTGCTAAGTACCAGGTGGATAAAACCCAGTCCACTAGATTGAGGTACCGGTCCCTAACCAAAAATGAAGGCAAGACTTCTTCTGAAGTAGAGCCGGATACTAAACCTTTACAACTCCAAACTTATGCTGATATTCAAGCCTTCATGCTCTCTGTATGAAGAATGTAGATAAAGAAGCAATAAGAGGAAGTGCATGATTCTGGGTGACGACATTGGGTGAGGACCCTGATGATGATTCAGTAAGTTAGAACTCCATCACCAGAACCATACTCAACCTGAAGCCATCTTCATGTTAAGAATCTGCTTCTGACTCCCCTCATCAGACCTCAAAAATTTAACAATACTCTTTCTCTGCACTGAAAGGAAATTGATTAGTGTCTCAGAAAGAGTCTAAGTTCTTTTTCAATTAGAACCCCTAAGAAACAATCAGAACGCATAAAGAAGAGCAGTCTCCTATGCTGACCTAAGGCCCTCCATTGATCAAGTAATATGAGAGAACATTGCTCACATAGATCAGATTGACAAACTTGTGGAAGCTTCCATGAGCTCCCTTGATAGAAGCAGCACTACCATCAGTGATCTCTACAAAGGCCTGAATGTCATCACTCAGATTCTCAAAGACATAAATAATGCTGTCAAAGATGACCATGCTGTAAACCAAAAAATAAATTAAGCCAATGAGACTTTCGCAAGAATCTCTTCCAACATCACTGAGGTACTTTCCTTAGTAAAGGGATTTTATTTTTCTGCACTTCTGTCCAATGTGAAAGACTTCAGGCTCATTCTCTCAAACAAGAGGAAGCATCAGCTGCTTGGACAAAGTCTTCTACCAATATGGCTTGGAATCTTGGCTCAAGAATGACTGCTATTGAAATCTCTCAGACTGCTCTTAAAAGTGAAGTCTCCTCACTCAGACATGATACTTTGTAGATCAAATCTATGATGGTAGAGATTTATCAGGCTTTCAAAGGTCAACCCTCTTTAACTCTCTCAGGCAGTGTCACTCCAACACTTGCTCCCACTCACATTCCATCAAATGCTGAGGGGGAGAATGCTACCAACACTGCCACTAAAGAACCTCCTTATCACACTGAGGGGGAGACTGGAGACACAACAATGGCAATTCCAATATCATCAAACCATCCTACTAAAATCTAACCACCTCATGATCAACCAATCACCTCAGTAATCTCTCATCCTAAAAGCTCTCAATCAACTCCAAGAATTGATAAAGGAAAAGGGATTGGAACTGAGTCAGATGAGGATCCCTCAAAAAGACTGGTGCCTGCATCAACCATCATTCGTCCTGACCCTGATGAACCAGTTAGAGTTAAATTTATGATTAATGGGAAAATTATCTACCTCACTGAACAGGAGATTCAAGATTACTAGGATAAATAGGAGAAAATGAAGAAATCTGCTGAGGAAGCAAAACTTCTTGCTATGTCTAGGCCTGAAGTAATTAAAGTAGTGCAAGAAAAGGCTGAAAAGATTGGACTTGACCTAAGAAAAATTGCAAGTGCCAAAGCAGATTAGAAGTTCAAAAAGGCTCAGGATGCTGAGCATGAAGTCCTTAAAAGAGAGCACTCTAAAAAGGTTAAAAGACTGACAAAGCTCAATAGAAGGAGAGCTGAAGAATACATGTAGACTATGACAAACATAATTAAGCTTGAACCTATCACTAATGTCAGAATCCATCCATCAACTAACACCAAGCCGATTTACATCTACATTCAGAAAAATGATAAAAGAAACTTTGACGTTCACCAACCATTAAAGTTCTCAGACTTTGGAATCACTGAAATGGATGAGTTGGGTCCAATCATACAAAAGAAAAAGAACTCCGCAGTCAAAGACTTGATGACATCCTTAAGCAAGGGATATGAAAGATTTGTTGGGATTAAAAGACTTCTTAATGATCTTAGAGTTACTGCTGCTCAGGTTTGTGTTACTGATGCTAAGCAATTATTGTAGTGAGGTTCCATTACTTAATGAAAAAATATGCTAAGTATTAGTGCTGCTAGTTAAAGTTAGATACTCTAGCTAGTTCACAGTTACTACGTTAATATATATTAGTTCTAGCTAGTAGAAAGTTAGTACTTGCTAAGTGTAAAGTTTAGTACTCTGCTTGTAGATTGAAGAACTATTCTGAAGTAGTTACTACTAGCTTGTGCTCAGTTAATTTGCAGGTGTATCAGTTTCCTATTGCTTCAAATAGATTAAGACTGTTGAAAGAGTTTCTACTGCCGAAAAGATAAAGATATAATAAAGGGATAAAGAATGTTTTGGCAGATCAAGATTACTTACGTGATAAGTATTAGTTATTTATAGAATAGATCATAGAGAATATTCTAAGTCTTAGGAATATATTGTAAATCGAATAGGACTCCTTGGTGTATAAAAGGAGGTCCTAGGGCATAGAGATTTATATATCACCAAAAATGAGTCATTAATAGAATTGTCATAGCTTCAAGGTTTTGTAACCCTGATACTAGAAGAGTATTCGTATTATTCTTAATAATATTGGAGCTTGTGACACCCCAAAAATTTCTGATTAATAAATTAGCCGTTTCCGTTTAGTACTTTGAATTTTTAAAAGTTTCGTTTAACTTTTTCGTTTAACCGGGAAATTTTCCCGCTTTTATCTGAGAATCATCGCTGGGAGCGAACCGGGACACCTAACGTTGTAGTATTTTGGCAATAGCCATGTTTTTATATTTTATGGCAATATTTAAAATTTCATAATTTTTGGAGATACCGTTAACGTTTTCATACTTGCGTAAACACCAGTGTTTCGTAAAAATGCGCATATGCATGGAAGGCTTTGAAATTTAAATCAAATAATGAAGCACTAGCGATCAAATAGTATTAAAAACACATTTTTTGGTCCCTCCCATGAGCCATGCATGCGTCCAAACAACCTTAATAACCCTTGGAGACCAAGTTTGAATTCAAATTACAATAAGACAAGTTCTTATCACATGTTTTGTCCTAGCTTAATTCTAATTGGAGGACCAAATTGGTCCCCTCCCTTTCTTTGTCTCATTCCCACGGCACACACACTAACACACACTAACACACTCCTAGTGTGTGAAGTAAACTTGTTATTATAAACCATTTGTTCTCATTTTCTCATTCATAATACACACACACTTCACATTGAGTTTTCTTTGCTCTCTTGTTTCCCCTAGTCCACGAAAACACACACACACATATAAAAATTCATAACTTTCATTTTTGATCAAAAACTCTTGAAGATTTGTTGAAGGTTTGATCATTTGTATCATTCGGGTATTTGTTAAACAACATTTGGGTTGTTCTAATCTCATTCTTCCTTCTAAAAACCTTCAAACTTTGTAAGTCTTCAAATTCTTAAATAACTTGTACTTTCCCTTATCATCCTTTAATGAAATACAAGCAGTTGTAATCAACTTAATTGTGAAAACAAGATTTTAAAACTACATAAACCTTAAAAGGTTACATATATATTTCGAAAAATATAAAAAGAAATATAAGGAAATCATAGTTTTGTGATCGTGGTTATTTTCGTGTAATAAAAATGATATGCTATAGCTTATAATATTCGGCTTATGTTATAAAAGCTTTTGGAGAGCTTATTTGACTATTTCGAGCTTATTGGGCTTACATTTTGGTTCGGCCCAAACTAGAAAAGAAGGAGAAGTGTTTGTTTGGCTTATTTTATTTCGGCTTAGATTTTACTACCTTATTTATTAGCTTATTTTGAAAGGACAAACTATAAACTTATTCGGCTTAATAAATAAGCCCGGATATAGCTTAATGGGCTATTAGCCGCGTCCCACATACAAGGCCCAACACCATGAGCTTATTTTTGAGCTTATATGGTTCGGCTTATTATTGAGTGGCTTATTGTAAGCTTATTGATAGCTTATTATTAAGTCGCGTGTTTATTATTTAATGTTTTGCTTATCGGACTAAATGGATAAGTTAAAACTACTTTTTTGGACTTAACGGGCCAAGGCCCAACATAAATACAATACACCAAGGCATAAAGCTACGGTGTAGCTTATTGAATAAGTTCACGAATAACTTATTTAATAGTGTATGTACGACTCTGAGCTATAATATACGTTTAACTCATTTTAAACGTTGGACGTTGCGAATAATAAGAGATTTGATGATGTATAAATTTGTAATTATGAAAAGTGGATTGAAAGTGATTTGAAAATGGTTTTAAATAAAGTCTACGACTTTGGAAAAACGTGTAAACACGTAACGGTCATGGCCGAAATTTTAAATAAATACTTATACATATTAAATATAAGAAAACGCACAAGATAAAACTGGTATAGGGACTTATATATTATCATAATATGATATAAAATAATATTAAATATATATATATATATATTAATATTTACTCAAACTTTATACGTATATAATATTAATTATACATACAAATTATTTACCTCTTTTTTAACTTACAAAACAGTTTTTACTATTATACGATCACAAGCGTTAATTTTGTAAACATATTATCAAAAGTACATTAGTATATGCTTATGCATTATCCGAAATTCGTTACTACTCCGATATTAAACCAAACCCTCATTTCATAGGTTGTCTTTGTGAACCGTTGTTCGTTATCGTTGATTTTATCAGACTATTCTTCTTCATAATTCAACCAATCGAAAGTGAGTTCATAGCCCCACTATAAATTATTTTGAATAATTGTTTAATAACTTAAGGGTGAGAACCATTGCTTGTTTTAAAACCCGACACAAGTACTATACGTGCGAAAATTCCCCATTTACGTGTTGCCTAATACGTTTAGACCACCATTTGCTCGAATTACATGAAATTTATATCTTGACCGGAAGGACCGGATTAAGGAGCGCGAGTGAATAATAGATCTATTGGGACTAAATATCCCTATTCCAGGTAAGAAGCACTTATAGTTCGAGACTTCCAATAACTAACGTATAATTGTCATGTCGAAACTATTATAGGTGGTCTTTGGTCGGAACACCTGTAGGGCTAAGCTTTTATAGCACTGTACAGCTATCCATCAGTATTAGCTTCGTGTCATGAGCTTAGAGCAACGTAAATGCCTCATTATTGAAGTTGTATCTCCTATAACTTCCGCATACGTTTTTGAAAATCTTGTGGTCCACATATTAAATACCTTTGAACCAAAACCTATGAATTCATCAACTAAATGTTGACGTTTTACGCATGTTTTCTCAGTGCTTAGCATGATTCGTTGCTAATCTAATGAAGTCTAATTGCCCGAACCAAGTTTTCCAGATTCCCTCTATGTTATCTTAAATACCTATTGTTGAAAATTAATTAAGCTTCTAACATTTTAACTTGAATCTTTTATAATTTGATCGATGTAAAACTATTATATATTTAAAATTATGTCAACTGTGTTTATTTTAAAACGTACCCTTAGAGTCGTTCTTTAATTCTTTGTACTTGAGATTATCAGATGAACGTAACCCTAATACTAGGAGAGTATTTGTATTATTTGTAATAATAATATTGGAGCTTTTATTGTTGAATTATATTGTCTTGTGTTATTGTTTCATTAAGAACTCTTCTAATATTAAAGATTAGATTCCGCATAATCTTTAATACACTTAACAAAGTTTCTACTATAGTTGTGTTAGATTTATCTAATATAACTAAACCTTAAACAAGCTTAAAGAATTCGATCTATTGAAGAGGGATTCAACAAGAGGTATCCTACATCCTGGGATAACAAGTGGTATAAGAGCTTGTTGCTTTGAGAAACTTTGCTAGAAGATATGGATCAAGACTCTACACACATGGTGGCTGCATCAAAAGTTTCTATGCTCAAACCGGGTGAGTTTGATTTATGGAGGATGAGGATCGAATAATACATCTAGATGATTGATTATGCATTATAGGAAGTCATAGAGAATGAAAACACTGCACCAAAAACAACAGTTGTGGAAGGTGTTGAGAAAGTAATACCTCCTACAACTGCTGAAGAGAAGGCTCAGAAAAGATTAGAGGTGAAGGCCAGAAGTACTTTAATGATGGGCGTTCCTAATGAACATCAGTTAAAGTTTAACTCAATTAAGGATGCTAAGCTATTGATGGAAGATGTAGAAAAGAGATTTGGTGGGAATGCAGCTACTAAGAAGACCCAAAGAAATCTTTTAAAGCGGCAGTATGAAAACTTCACTGCTCCAAGCTCGGAGATGCTTGATCAAACCTTTGATAGGCTTCAAAAGCTTGTGAGTCGGTTGGAGCTTTTAGGAGAAACGGTTTCACAAGAAGATGTGAACCAGAAGCTATTAAGGAGCTTGTCATCTGAGTGGAACACACATGCTGTTGTGTGGAGAAATAAAGCTGAATTAGAGACAATGAGCATGGATGATCTCTACAACAATCTCAAAGTATATGAACCAGAAGTCAAAGGGACATCTAGCTCAAGTTTAAGCACACAGAACATGGCTTTTGAATCCTTATCAAATAACAACTCTGGCAGCAATAATGAAGTAGTTAATACTGCTCAAACAATTAATACTGCTTATGAAGTTTCTACTGCCAGCACTCAAGTTAATACTACTAACTCTTCAAATGTTGATAACTTGAGTGATGCTGTTATTTATGCATTCTTGGCTAGTCAACCAAATAGTCCTCAACTTGTTACAGAGGACTTACAACAAATTCATCCAGATGACATTGAAGAGATAGATTTGAGATGGCAAATTGCCATGTTGACTATAAGGGCTAGAAGATTCTTAAAGAATACTGGTAAGAGGCTTACAGTCAATAGCAATGAGAATATTGGCTTTAACAAGTCTAAAGTAGAGTGCTACAACTGCCACTAGAAGGGACATTTTGCTAGGGAATGCAGAGCTCCAAGGAATCAAGACTACAAGAACAAGGAAAGTACTAGAGGGACTGTGCCTATAGAAACATCCACTTCTACAGCTTTGGTGTCATGTGATGGTCTTGGTGGGCATGACTGGAGTGATCAGGCAGAGGAAGGACCTAATTATGCACTTATGGCTTACTCATCTTCAAGTTCTGACTTAGAGGTATCTAACAATTCAAATTGTTCAAAATCTTGTTTGAAAACTATTGAAACTCTTAAATCTCAATATGATCAACTACATAAAGATTTTAAGAAATCTGAGTTAATGGTTCTAGCTTACAAGACAGGATTAGAGTCAGTAGAAGAGAAACTTGAAGTTTATAAGGCAAATGAGTCTATTTATTCACAAGATATAAAGGTCTTAAAATTTGAAATTGAATGTAAAGATATAGCTATCAGAGAGCTCAGGAAGAAGCTAGAAATAGCTCAAAAAGAAAAAGATAGCATTCAATTTAATGTAGATAAATTTGAAAATGCATCTAAAAGTTTAGACAAGCTCATAGAGTGTCAGATTGTTGATAATTGCAAGAAAGGCTTAGGATATAATGCAGTTCCACCTCCCTACATAGGAAACTTCATGCCTTCAACACCTGACTTGTCTTTTACTGGTTTAGATGAGTTTGTTAATAAGCCTGTAGTTGAGAACAGAAAATCTGATGAAGAAGTATCTAAGGTAGTTAGGAAGTCTGATGATTCCCTAATTATTGAAGATTGGGTGTCAGATAGTGAGGAAGAAGATGTGTCTCAAACTAAAACTGAGAAGAAAACAGTTAAGCCTAGTATTGCTAAGATAGAATTTGTCAAACCTAAGCAACAAAAGAAAACTGCTAGGAAAACTGTTAAACAAATTGAGAAACATAGGCAAAACACTCACAGTCCAAGAGGCAATCAAAGAAATTAGAACAATATGATGTCTCAAAAACTAGGAAGCAATTTTGAGATGTTTAATAAGGCCTGTTATGTGTGTGGAAGCTTTGATCATTTGCAAGTTGATTGCAATTACCATCAAAAACAGTTTCAAAATCAAAGGATGGTAAAACCTGTTTGGAACAATGCTCAAAGGGTGAATCATTAAAACTTTGCTAGAAAAACTCACCCCTGTGCTAAAAAGGACATTGTTCCAAGAGCAGTACTAATGAAGTCTGGCTTAGTATCTATTAATACTGCTAGACAAAATATTTCAAAAACAGCAGTATCAGTTAATAATGCTCACTCAAAAACAATAGTGAATGATGGTATACCAATGTCGTATCTTTCTAAAACAGCACATTCAACTATTAAGAGGCCCATTTATAAGAATACAATATTTAAAAACAGTAATTTTAATCAAAGGGTTAATACTGTTAAGGATAAAAATGTTAATATTGTTATGCCAAAAGCAGTAGCTAATGCTGCTAGGCCAAAAGCAGTAGTTAATGTTGTTAAGGGAAATAATGTTAATGCTGTTAAGGCCTCAGCTTGTTGGGTTTGGAAACCAAATACTAAAGTTTTAGACCATGTTTCTAAACATAACAGTGCATTAATCAAACTAAAGAAGTTTGATTATATTGATGCACAAGGCAGATCCAAGTCAGTGATGGCTTGGGTCCCTAAAAGAAACTGATTTTCTTATCCAATGTGCAGGGCAATCAACAAATGGATTTACAGGATAAAAGAGTGATTGATAGTGGATGCTTAAGGCACATGACATGGAACATGTCATATCTTACAGACTATGAAGAAATAGATGGAGGATATGTTGCTTTTGGAGGGAACCCCAAAGGAGAGAAAATCATAGGAAAAGGTACCATTAAAACCGGTAATCTAGATTATGAAAATGTGTATTTTGTGAAAAAGTTAAAGTTTAATCTCTTTAGTGTCTCACAAATGTGTGATAAAAAGAATAGTGTTCTTTTTAATGACACTGAATGTATTGTTTTATCTCCAAACTTTAAGTTAATTGATGAAAGTCAAGTTTTACTTAGAGTTCCTAAAAAGAATAATATGTATATTGTTGATTTAAAGAACATAGTCCTAAAGTGGTTTAACTTGCCTTTTTGCAAAAGCTACACCTGATGAATCTAAACTTTGGCATAGAAGGCTAGGTCACTTAAATTTTAAAACCATGAATAAATTAGTTAAGGGAAATCTTATAAGAGGTTTACCTTCCAAAATTTTTTGAAAATGATGAAACTTGTCTTGCTTGTCAAAAAGGAAAGTATCACAGAGCCTCTTGTACGTCCAAAATAGAGAACTCAATCAGTCTTCCTTTACATTTGTTGCATATGAACTTGTTTGGTCCAACATTTGTAAAAAGCCTTATGAAGAAAATGTATTGCCTAGTTGTCACAGATGATTATAGTAGGTTTACATAGGTTTTCTTTCTAGCTACTAAGGATGAGACTAGTGGTATTCTTAAGTCTTTTATAACTGGGATAAAAAAGCTAGTAGATCACAAGGTTAAGGTGATTAGATGTGATAGTAGGACTTAGTTCAAGAATAGAGAAATGAATCATTTTGTGAAATAAAGTACGGGTATTTTGAGGACCATTATTGTGTAGCATAGAACTCCTCAACAAAATGGAGTTGCTGAGAGGAGGAATAGGATACTAATTGAGGCTGCTAGGACTATGCTAGCTGATTCTAAGTTGCCAACTACTTTTTGGGCAGAAGCAGTTAATACTGCTTGCTATGTGCAAAATAGAGTGTTAGTAGTTAAGCCTCATAACAAGACCCCATATGAACTTTTTCATGGTAAAACACCAACTTTAAGTTTTATGAGACCATTTAGGTGTCTTGTTACCATTCTCAATACCATAGATCACTTAGGCAAATTTGATGGTAAGGCTGATGAAGGTTTCTTTGTTGGATACTCTTTAAATAGTAAAGCCTTTAGAGTATTCAATAGTAGAACAAGGATAGTGGAAGAAAACTTGCATATTAGGTTTAGTGAGAATACACCTAATGTTATAGGTAGTGGACCAGATTGGCTATTTGATATTGATGCACTAACAAGAACAATGAATTATAAGCCAATTGTTGCAGGTACACAGTCTAATGGTTTTGCAAGTACAAAAGTAAGTGATAATGAAGGTCAGGCTAGAAAGGGGATAAAACCTGTTAAAAATTATATTTTGCTACCATTATGGCCTGCTGATCTACCATTTTCCCAAGATCCAAAGTGTTCTCAAAATGATGGATCCAAACCTTCAAGTGATGATGAGAAGAAGGTTGATAAAGATCCAAGAAAAGATAGTGAAAGTATTAATCAGGAGAAGGATGATAATGTTAATAGCACTAACAATGTTAATGCTGCTAGCACAAATAAAGTTAATGTTGTTGGTGGAAAAACAAGCATTGAACTTCCAGATGATCCAAATATGCCTGCTTTGGAAGATATAAGCATATTTGACCTCTCAAGAGATAATGAAGATCGTTGGTGCATGTGGCTGACATGAACTATTGGATACAACAATCCAAGTCAGTCTGATTACAACTACAAAAATTTCATAAAGTTCTATTCCTCTCAATCAAGTGGTTGGAGATTTGCAATCAGTTACACAAACAAGAAACATGTCAAAGAATTTAGGGAGATGGAGTTTTGTTGAGTACTATTCAATAAGAACAAACTATAAACTTCAGAATTGTTTGTTTGCTTGCTTTTTATCACAAGAAGAACCCAAAAATGTAATTTATGCACTAAAGGATCCAAGTTGGATATAGGCTATGCAGGAAGAGCTTCTATAATTCAAGCTACAAGAAGTTTGAACTTTAGTGGATTTACCAAATAGAAAAAGGGCTATAGGCACTAAATAGGTTTTCAGGAATAAAAAGGATGAAAAGGGAATTGTGATAAGAAATAAAGAAAGATTAGTTGCTCAAGGGTACACACAAGAAGAAGGGATTGACTATAATGAAGTCTTTGCCCTTGTTGCAAAAATTGAAGCAATTAGGATATTTTTAGCTTATGCTTCATTTAAAGATTTTGTGGTGTATCAAATGGATGTAAAAAATGCTTTTCTCTATGGAAAGATTGAAGAAGAGGTGTATGTATGTCAACCACCAGGATTTGAAGATCCAGACTTTCCTAATAGAGTATACAAGGTTGAAAAAGCACTATATGAACTACATTAAGCTCCTAGAGTTGGTAGAATCCTTGTCAACTTATCTGTTGGACATAGTTTCAAAAGAGGAAAAAATGATAAAACTTATTCATCAAAAGGTAAAAGGTGATTATTTTTAGGTCCAAGTTTTTGTGGATTATATCCATCTTTTGTTCAACAAAGGTGGAAGCTATGTGAATATGTGAGTATTCTACATATCCGTCTTATACTAGAAATGACCCTAAAAAGATGAAATTGTGCAAATTATGCTTGTATATTGCTTGTTTTGTCATTTGTGATGTGTAGGTTACGGGATATTGCAAAAAGTCATAAGGAAAAAACAGCAAAACGGGCAAAAAGAAACACGAGAACGGATTAAAGTGCACAAGAGCCTGAAGTTTTCTAGCAACATGGCTCTACTAAGTCACATGGTCAAACCTTTTGTTGTACTACAAAAAGACTCAAAACCTTGAAAAATACCCAAATGAAACCTGAATGTTAAATTCAATCTCTCACCATTTAAGTCCCTAAACTCATAACACCGTTAGTCCCTTAAGCCTTATGACTAACGGTCATTATCTTCTAATAACCAAAACCCTTAACCCCTTTTAACCTTTACCCTTCCCGAGCCCAAAACAAATTACCCAAGCCCAACTCTCTTTTATAATTAAACCGAGCCCAAGTTCCCCCCCTTATTAAACCGGGTCAAATAAGTCAAACAAATAAAGAAAAAAGGCGCGAAGGATGTTTTTTTACTATTCATCCATCGTGCCCAACTTTACCCTGTGTTAAAATTAAGCAGATAAACCCACTCCCTTATTCATCCAACGTGGACACAAAGATGCTTAGTACCAAGCCACAGCTCAGCAAAGCAAATCGTCATCAAAGCCATATGATTGGCTACTTCTGACAAGAGAATGACACGCGGGCTTAAAAGAAACATACCTGAAATTAGAAAATTGCACTGAAATCAGTGTAATAAAAGCACAAGGAGCTTCAAAGATTTGGATTGCAGCGTGGCAATCCGTTGTGCTCCATCTATCAAGGGCTATGAATTGATATCCAATCATTTAAAGGAATCAAGGGCTATGATCAAGACTAAAAGGAGCGTCCTAATGAGACCTAGAAGCTTCACTCAGCTCCTATAAATAGAGCTCTCCTCACTCACAATTAGATGTTAGATAGTTTTTTACCTTTTTAGTAGTTTTTAAATAATTTTAGCTTATGTCAATTTAGCTTATTTGTATTTTCATTTCATGTAACTTTTCATTTTTAATATTGTAACTCAGTTTTCTATTAATGAAAGTTTAAGTGTTCTTATTATGTAATTTGTCTTTTAATAAGCTTACTTTTTATGCTAAAATGATCTAAATAAGCTCTTACTGTTTCATAAGCTTAAAATTCACTCATAAGCTACTAAAAGCTCATACAAAAGTTGAAAACTTCCATGGAATCTTGGATGGCTGCTGAGTTTTAAGTAGGTAATAGTGTGTTTGATGGTCAAACAATGAGGATTTAGTATAGGATTTTGTTAATAAGCTTAAAGCTATATGCTCTAAAGGCTGTTGTAAGCTCAGATAGGTGTGAGGTACACTTTTCTTTACAATTTCCAGTTTTACCTTATTGTCAGTTTATATGTTAGCTTATTTCTGCATAATTGCTTATTCTGCTTATTACTTGCTTAGCTTATTGTTGTTATTATAGTTGATTTATGCCTATTGAGTTCACTTGTTAGCTGAGAATTTAGTTTTCAAGTAATTGTTTCAAATCTGCCATAATAAACCAAAAATATTTGTTGCATATGGACTTGTTTGGTCTAACATTTGTAAAAAACCTTATGAAGAAAATGTATTGCCTAGTTGTCACAGATGATTATAGTAGGTTTACATGGGTTTTCTTTCTAGCTACTAAGGATGAGACTAGTGGCATTCTTAAGTCCTTTATAACTGGGATATAAAATCTAGTAGATCACAAGGTTAAGTTTATTAGATGTGATAATGGGACTGAGTTTAAGAATAGAGAAATGAATCAGTTTTGTGAAAAGAAGGATATTATAAGAAAATATAGTGTAGCTAGAACTCCTCAACAAAATGGAGTTGCTGAGAGACTATGTTAGCTGATTCTAAGTTGCCAACTACTTTTTAGGCAGAAGCAGTTAATACTGCTTGCTATGTGCAAAATAGAGTGTTAGTAGTTAAGCCTCATAACAAGACCCTATATGAACTTTTTCATGGTAGAACACCAACTTTAAGTTTTATGAGACCATTTGGGTGTCCTGTTACCATTCTTAATACCATAGATCACTTAGGCAAATTTGATGGTAAGGCTGATGAAGGTTTCTTTGTTGGATACTCTTTGAATAGTAAAGCCTTTAGAGTATTCAATAGTAGAACAAGGATAGTGGAAGAAAACTTGCATATTAGGTTTAGTGAGAATACACCTAATGTTGTAGGTAGTGAACCAGATTGGCTATTTGATATTGATGCACTAACAAGAACAATGAATTATAAGCTAATTGTTGCAGGTATATAGTCTAATGGTTTTGCAGGTACAAAAGCAAGTGATAATGCAGGTCAAGCTAGAAAGGAGACAGAACCTGTCAAAAATTACATTTTGCTACCATTATGGCCTGCTGATCCACCATTTTCCCAAGATCCAAAGAGTTCTCAAGATGATGGATCCAAACCTTCAAGTGATGATGAGAAGAAGGTTGATGAAGATCCAAGAAAAGATAGTGAAAGTATTGATCAAGAGAAGGATGATAATGTTAACAGCACTAACAATGTTAATGTTGCTAGCATAAATGAAGTTAATGTTGTTGGTGGAAAAATAAGCATTAAACTTCCAGATGATCCAAATATGCCTGCTTTGGAAGATATAAGCATATTTGACCTCTCAAGCGATAATGAAGATGTTGGTGCAGAGGCTGACATGAACAATTTGGATACAACAATCCAAGTCAGTCCTTCCAACTACAAGAATTCATAAAGATCATCCTCTCAATCAAGTAATTAAAGATTTATAATCAGCTACGCAAACAAGAAACATGTCAAAGAATTTGGAGGAGTATGGGTTTGTTAGTACTATTCAACAAAGAACAAACTATAAAGACCTTCAAAACTACTTGTTTGCTTGCTTTTTATCATAGGAAGAACCCAAAAAGGTAATTCATGCATTGAAAGATCCAAGCTGGATAAAGGCTATACAAGAAGAGCTTCTACAATTCAAGTTACAAGAAGTTTGGACTTTGGTGGAGTTACCAAATGGAAAAAGGTCTATAGGCACTAAATGGGTTTTCAGGAATAAAAAGGACGAAAGAGGAATTATGATAAGAAATAAATCAAGATTGGTTGCTCGAGGGTATACACAAGAAAAGGGGATTTACTATGATGAAGTCTTTGCTCCTGTTGCAAGAATTGAAGCAATTAGGCTATTTTTAGCTTATGCTTCATTTAAAGATTTTGTGGTGTATCAAATGGATATAAAAAGTGCTTTTCTCTATGGGAAGATTAAAGAAGAGGTGTATGTATGTCAACCACCAAGATTTGAAGATCCAGACTTTCCTAATAGAGTATATAAGGTTGAAAAAGCACTATATGGACTACATCAAGCTCCTAGAGCTTGGTATGAAACCTTGTCAACATATCTGTTGGACAATGAGTTTCAAAGAGGGAAAATTGACAAAACCTTATTCATCAAAAGGTACAAAGGTGATATTTTGCTGGTCCAAGTTTATGTGGATGATATCATCTTTGGTTCAACAAAGAAGGAGCTATGCAATGCATTTGAAAAGTTGATGCATGAGAAATTTTAGATGAGTTCTATGGGAGAACTTACATTCTTTTTGGGATTACAAGTGCAGCAGAAGAAGGATGGCATATTTATTAGTCAAGATAAATATGTTGGTGACATTCTAAAGAAATTTGGGTTTACAGAAGTCAAGACTGCTAGCACACCAATAGAAACTCAAAAGCCTTTGCTCAAGGATGAAGATGGTGAAGAAGTGGATGTTCATATGTATAGGTCAATGATTGGTTCATTGATGTATCTTACATCTTCAAGACCTGACATCATGTTTGCAGTGTGTGCCTGTGCTAGATACCAAGTCAATCCAAAAGTTTCACATCTTCATGCTGTGAAAAGGATTTTTAGGTACTTAAAAGGTCAACCAAAATTAGGCCTTTGGTATCCAAAAGATTCTCCTTTTGATTTGGTAGCATACACTAATAGTGATTATGCTGGAGCAAGCTTGGATAGGAAGTCTACAACAGGAGGTTGTCAATTCCTTGGAAGTAGATTAATATCATGGCAGTGCAAGAAACAGACAGTGGTTGCAAATTCCACAACAGAAGCTGAATATGTGGCTGCTTCAAGTTGTTGTGGACAAGTGCTTTGGATTCAGAATCAACTACTTGATTATGGGTACAATTTTATGCATACCAAGATCTTTATTGACAATAACAATACTATTTGCATAATTAAAAATCCTGTTTTTCATTAAAAAAACAAAGCATATAGAGATTAGACATCATTTTATTAGGGATTGCAATGAAAAGAAGTTGATTCAGATGGTTAAAATCTATACTGACAAGAATGTTGCAGATTTACTTACAAAAGCTTTTGATGTAAGTAGGTTTCAATACTTGATTGCTAGTATTGGAATGATAAATCCTTAAAATATTTTATCTCTTTATGTTTTTGTAGAGTTTTGTATGAATTAGTACTGTTATTCATGTCATTAAAAGTTTCTGCTGCTAAGTATAATTAGTGCTGCTGGCTATACTTAATACTGCTGAGTTAATACTGTTAGTTATACTTAATATTGTTAGGTATAATTAATACTGTGATAATAGCAAAAATAGCTATGGCTTGTATTTTCTTAGTTTTTGGACTAACATTTTGTAGAAAAAGCAAAAAAAAAAGTGTTAGATTGATAATGGAAAAGCTGGTTATTAGAGAAAATAGACAAAGAGTTTTGGTGAGTAAAAGAATTGAGAGAGTTAGTGAGAATAAAAACAAAAAGAGAGACGTGTGGAATAAAAACAGACAGAGTGTTTTAGTAAGAAAAAGAATTGAGAGAAAAAGTGAGCATAAAAACAAAAAGAGAGCTGTGTGATATAAAAACAGACATAGTGTACAAGTGAGTAAAAGAATTGAGAGATAGTGAGTTAAAAATAGAAAGAGAGGAAATTTTTTTTAATGGATATGCTCTTTGGAATGGAATTAGAGTTAATGCTAGTGACTTAAAGTTAATGCTGCTAGACATAACTTACTGCTGCTGGTTGTAAGTTAATGCTGCTAGGCATAACTTACTGCTGAGTTACTATTGTTGGGTTACTTACTACTGCTGGTGATGGTTAATGCTGTTGAGGGTATTTTCATAAATACTTCGATTAAGGGTTTCAATCACTCATTTGATCGATTTCATACTTTCGTATACTCTTTATTCACAAACCCTAACTCAGTTCATCATTCATCATCAAAACCCAACACAATGACGACCTTAAAGTTTGCTGATACTCATAACATGGTCGTGTTTTTGGCTAAACCCGCTGAAAGTGAAGGGTTTAAGCAGATTGTGGATTTTCTTAATGCACACACTATAAAGTATGAACTAACGATTAATCCTACAATATATACTTCGTGCATTGAACAATTCTGGGCTACTGTCAAGGCGAAAATTGTCAATGGGGAAGTACAGTTACAAACCCTAGTGGATGGAAAGAAGATCATCATTACTGAGTCGATTGTAAGAAGAGATCTTCAACTAGAAGATGCTGAAGGTGTTGATTGTCTACCCAATGCTACCATCTTTGAACAACTTACATTAATGGGGTATGAGAAAATTTCACAGAAGCTTACTCTCTATAAGGCATTCTTTTCCCCACAATGGAAATTCCTTATTCATACTATTCTACATTGCCAAAGTTCTAAGACTACTGCATGTAATAAGTTTAGTAGAACTATGGCTTCTGCAATTATCTGTTTAGCTACAAACCAGAAGTTCAACTTTTCAAGATACATTTTTGAAAGTATGGTGAAGAACTTGGATAATGTGGGCAAATTTTTGATGTATCCAAGGTTTGTACAAGTGTTTGTGAATCAACAACTTGATGGCCTGCCAAGTCACAAGAGGATTTATGTTACACCCTCTCACACTAAGAAGATATTTAGGAATATGAAAAGGGTAGGGAAAGGATTTTCTGGTAGAGTCACACCCTTATTTCCAACCATGGTGGTACACAATCAAGAAGAAATGGGTGAAGGTTCAGCAATGCCAACTGATCCCCATCACATACCCACTATTATTCAACCATTAAAATCTCAACCCTAAAAGACTCAAAAACCTAGGAGGTCAAAGAGAAAGGACACTGAGGTACCTTAGCCTAGTGGTCCTACAACCAATGTAGCTGATGAGACTGCCAATGAGGAGATAGATGACAGTTTGGTGAGGGATGCCACTACTGCTTCTAGCTTAGAAGCAGAGCAAGACAGTAGTAACATCAATAAGACCCAATCCAAGGCAACACCTAATGAACCAAGTTCCCCAGGAACTAGTTCAGGTGGTGTTCCTAGGCGCCAAGAAACCATAGGGGATACAATTGCTCAGACTAGGTCTGAGAATGTATCTAAACTTTCCAATGATCCACTGCTAGCAAGAGGTAACACACTTTGAAGTGGTGAGGATAGTCTGAAACTTCAGGAATTGATGGCATTATGTACAACTTTACAATTAAGAGTTCTTAATTTGGAGATTACAAAGACCACTCAAGCTAATGAGATTGCAAGTTTGAAAAGGAGGGTCAAGAAGCTTGAAAAGAAGAATAAGTCAAGAATTCATAAGCTTAAAAGATTATACAAGGTTGGTTTAAGTGCTAGGGTAGAATCCTCTGGAGATGAAGAAAGTTTGGGCGAGGATGCATCCAAACAAGGGAAGATGATTACTGATATTGATGATGATGAAGACATTTACTTGATCAATGTTCACATTTATGAAGATATGTTTGGTGTTAATGACTTAGATGGTGATGAGGTGATTGTTGAAAGTGTAGATGTTGTTAACACTGCTAAGGAAACAAGAAGTGTAGTTGAAGAAGTTACTGCTGTTACAATTCCAGTTAGTGCTGCTACAACTACAACTACAACAACTGCAATAACTGATGTTGAAATGACTTTGGCTCAAGCACTGACAGAGTTGAAGAGTGCAAAACCCAAGGCTACAATAATAACTACAACACCAACACTTACAACAACAACTGCTGCTATAACAATTACAGTTGTTAGCACACAACAATTACAGCTGTTAGCACAAGACCCAAAGCAAAAGGGCTTATTATTCATGAACATGAGCAAGCACCTACACCAACAGTTTCTTCACAGCAACCATCACATGTCAAGGTTTAGGACAATGGTAAAGGCAAAATGGTTGAACCAGAACTTGTGAAGAAAATGTCTAAGAAAGAACTACTTAGGCTTGATGAAGAACTCGCCTTCAAGCTACAAGCTAAAGAAGAATAAAGGCTTGCCAAAGAAAAAGCTCAACAAATTGAAGAAGTCAACATAGTTTGGGATGATGTTCAGGCTAAAATTGATGCTGATTATCAGTTGGCTCAAAGACTGCAAGCTCAAGAGCAAGATGAATTGACTAATGAAGAAAAGGCAAGATTTGTTTGTATAATTCTTAGAATAAAGAAGAAAACATTTTGCAGCTAAGAGAACAGAAGAGAAGAGGAACAGACCACCAATAAGAGCTCAACAAAGGAGTATCATGTGTACTTATCTGAAAAACATAGAAGGATGGAAGCCCAAAAGTTGGAAGAACAAGTCCTTTGCCAATATTTAATAATTATTTGACAAAGCAATGAAAAGGGTGAATACCTTTGTTGATTACAGAACTGAGCAGGTGGAAGAGAGTTCCAAGAAGGCAGAAGCAGAGATAGCACATGACAGTAGTTTAAAGAGAGCAGGAGAAGAACTGGAACAAGAA
>BQNB010068937.1:8939-33670 GCA_026074375.1 Tanacetum coccineum
TCTTATCTGTAAAAAGATGTCTACAAGAGAAGATGTGATGTTTAAGTCTTTTAAGATATAAGAAGTGATAATTTGACAAAAAAATAATCTACATAATTAAAGACGAAAAAAAAATCATTTTTGACTCTTTTGTCTAAAAATAAACAAACACTTGCACTTCTTTCACTTCATCTAAACAAATACGCTTCTTTCATTCTCTCTTTTTGTTCATAAGCATAAGAGATAAAAATAAACGCACTTTTTTTATTTCTTCTTCTAGCTTGAAGACCAAAGTAAAACAAAGTGATTTTTAGAAATACTCCTTCCGTCTCAGTTTTATTGTCCACGTTTCCATTTTGGGACGTCCCAATTTAATTGTCCACTACTAAAAATAGATAGGGAAGTTTGATCAAGTTTACTATATTACCCTCGTTTAAAATTATTATTACAAACTTTAAAGAAGACTTTAATTAATTAGTTAAGGGTAAAATTGTCATTCTGCCAAAAAGTAAGAAAGAGAAAGCAGTAATAAATGCACTTTTATTAAACTGTGTGTTTTTTGTCGGGGGATAATAATTTTGGGACGGAGGGAGTAACAAACAATGCCTTAGTCAACTAAGTATTCTGTTAGAATGAATGTAGTGGTGACCGCAGAGGACACCGCCACGTCAACGTCAACTCAGTTTTCTCTCTCTTAGACTACACAGTGACCAAACACATGTAGTGGTGACCACAGAGGACACCGAACAATTTTTTTTTTAAAAACATTACATTAATAATTAAACATTTTACAAATTAAAATACGAAAATAAAAATACACGAAAGAAAAGACGGAAAAAAATTACGGAAATAAAAAACATGAACTTGACGGAATTTAAAAATACAACACAGATACGTTTTAAAACATATAGTTCGAATAGTATCCGTTGGAATAGTAGTTGTTTGATTTCAAATTTGAAAATTACATTACGGAATTGAAAATTACATTATGGAATTGAAAATTACATTACGAAATTGAAAATTACATTACGGAATTGAATAACAATAATGTTAAGCTAATGAAACCGTATCCTTACGGAAAACCTCAACCACATTTCTTTTTGTAATGTTAAGGTAATGCTTTGATGGTTTAGGAGTAAAAACTGAGACATTGGCAAGTATCATAGCAGCTCCTACTGTAATATCCTTTTCATAACTACCCACATCAAGGACTTTGTAGTGTATTGTTCCAGGTACTGTACCCGATAGATCTTTCAGAGTCACATTTAAATCTCCAAGAGCATTCGGAGAACAAGACTTCACTATTGCAACAACTTGTTCAAGTTTTCCCTTTTTAAGAAAGTTGTCGATGTCTCCCAAACATCCAGTTACAGTGCCACCAAAAGCATTCACATAGTTAGTGGCGCTAACCCACGCCCCACTGTTAAAATCAGCATCCTCACCCACATCCTCAACAACTTTCTGCATATATTCTTGTGTCGACATTAAAGCCCCATCCGGATCAAGAATAAATACATTTTCTTTAAGCAGCTTGGCTCGCTGAACAAGACCCGCAGGACCGGGTATTATCCTAACTGGGTTTGGGGTTGAGGAAGATGGTTCAACACATATGCTATTAGAGAGCTGAACAACACCCGCAGGACCGGGTATTATGGTAACTGGATTTGGGGTGTATGGAGATGGTTCAACATGTGCGCTACTAGACGAACGCAGAACATGTGTTAAATGGAGATCAGAATCGTCTATATCAAGACTGTATTCCCATGGATCATTTTCGTTAGTGAAATTGGAATCCATCTGGATAGTTGGATAAGAAGTTGTGTGATATAATGAGGAGATGGTGGGGGTATTTATAACGAAAAACTAGCCGTTGGAATTCAAAATTTGAAAATATAATAACGGAATTTAAAATACAATACTTTATTTAAAACATTAAATTAAAACAACATTACACTAAAATAGTTTCTAGTTTATTAATCTGATGACTCGTAATCTGAATCAATTCTCATCACCCCAAATTCCATAAAGTATTCATCATCATCAGCTTGTTTTTGCCTAATCTTCTCCTCCCGTGCCTTTTCATCCATTGTTTGTTCTTCTAGTGTTTCTCTTAAGGCTTCTTCATCTAGATGTAGTTGATGTAACTCTTCCGCAGTAAGGTATACATCACCAATCTCATGTGTCTGTGATGACGAACCACCTATATGGGTTTCTGAGCGGTGGTTGTATTTTTCATGTATCCAAGCTAACTTAGCATTCATTTGTTTTTCTAGTTTTGCCGCCTTTCTGTACATAGAAAGATTTAGCTCGTAATCTTTATCAGAACCTTCTTTTAAGAAAGTGTCGATCAAAGCACGGCTCTCTTGTGGAATGTGATTACATTTCTCGTATGCTTTTCTAAGATCTTCTTTAGTTGTGCATGCATTATCAAATTGCAAGGCTAAATCCAGAATCGCTTTCTGATGAACCATATCTTCGTCAATTTGTTTTTGAACCAAAGCTTGGATTTCATCGTCGCTATGTGGTATCGAACAAGCCATTTAAAAAAGATAATGAAAGTTTATAAAATGTATGTGTTTTGTGATTAAATATGGTATAAAAAGTGAGATTTTATAGTGAAGGGGGGATTGTTTATTTTTTTTAAATAAAAATATAAAAGAAAGAGTTAATTTTTTTTAATACGAAATCTTCCTCCAATTGTAAGGTCGTGCAGAAGACCTTAACTTTGCAAAGGTTGGGGTGACCAGATCTTGATTCGGTCGGCGTAGTGAGGTGACCAGGTCTCTTTTATTGCCACATGGGACAACCGACCGCAAAAGGTGTTGATTTCTATTATGAGCAACACTTTAATGCCTACGCTAATTTCTATGTATAAATCTATCAGGTTTGAGAACTTAATTAGCTCAAGAGTTAGCAAAAGCCTTTTTTAATCATCATAAACATACACATTATAATTCAATACGGTGGGACCTTGTTGTCATCTTAGAAATCTTTTTTCTTGTTTCCATGATAATCTTATCTCAATTATAAATTGAATAGAATCCCTTGGATTGAGGAGAAGTACAAAAAACATTAGTGCATGTTTGAGTAAAAACTTTTTTAATGTGATTCTAAGATTTGAATAATTGAACACAGTAGGACCAATTAATCTTTTCTAATAAGCTTCTTTAACAAGTTAGTAGTCTAGCTAGCACATTAAAGGCTTGTTAAATTAAATGGTTTAGGTTAATGTGTTTTAATTTGCCTCTAAATTAGGAGAAATAGGCATATGTGAGTCTCTCAATTAAGAAGAATATAAATGTTTTGAGCTCACATTCATCTCAATTAAAAAGGAATAAGAGAAAAGTAAACACCCGTTAAAAGGATCTTAATATCCATGAGTGAGGACACTTCTTTAAAGCAAAACAAAATTAGAAACTAAACTTATTTTTTTAAACCTAATTTTGTTAAAGCATTCTGTTATTGCTTGAAAATTGCGCATGCTAATTATGGATGAATGATTAAGAGGAAGAGAATAGGTATCTTACTTCTTTTTTACCAGTCCATATCTATACATGATTCTAATATAGAGTTGACTTGTTAAGACTGCTTTTCTAGAAATCCTGTAAAACTACATGTCACAAAATGATTTTGGTTAACATAGAGGTCAAAACACATTTCATTGGTAAAATAGAACCCGAATGGACACATGTGCAAATAAATTAGTCTATTGTAACAGCTAAGTAAGCTAAATGTTTTTTTGTACAATGATCACAATTATCTAAGCCCACCAATGTAAGTCAAACCTGATATTTGTGCCCATACATCTCCTGTAATCTTAAACTAAACTATATCTTTTAGGAGACTAAAGATGATTTGCAGGGATTACCTATTCTAAGCATTAACGTTATTTATGTATTTGGTCCATTGTGAATGGGATCGGTACATATAATCACAATTTTATTTTTTTTTGAATATTTTAAATGATCCTAATCAACATCACCAAGTAATTTTCGGTTTGATTCAATTTTTATTGGATTAAAAAAGTTGTTTAAAAAAGAGACAGATTAATGGCGATTCTTCAAGATTCACACTCATCTAATCGATTTGTCAAACCTGTATGATAATCCATTCATCTGAATAACGTTGATTTGTTTAGATTCGAAATAGCTTTCTCTAATCTCTCTTGTTAGATTCGACGTGATTTTTAGAATTAGGGTTTCGATTTCTAATCGATTTCTTGGTTCTAAGTAATTACCATTCATCTGATTTAGTGAGATCTAGGGTTTGTTATTCATTGTTATCTGCTAAATCCCTCTTTATTTGATTCGACGATAATCATTAGGTTTTAGATCTCCCTTCAATCCAAAAAAGATCAATTTCTTCGGTTCGTTCATGGCAGGTGACAAAAGATCGTTTTTATCCAAGGAGGATCTTACTGGAAAGATTTCCAAGACGGTATTTGTTACTAACTTCCCTGATCATATTACTGCCCGTGACCTTTGGAATGTATGCACAGCTTATGGTAAGGTTGTCGATGTGTATATTCCTCTAAAGAGGTCCCAAAACAGGTAGAATTTCCTTCGTCCGCTTTCTCAGGTGATAACAAGGAGAGACTTATGAAAATTTAAGCATCAATTGGATTGGCGTTTTCATTTACATGCTCATCCTGAAAGATGCCAAATAGAATCTATAAGCATCGTTTTGCAACCATCTAAAGTGAAGAAAATTCGGTGACGCTGTTAAAAACTCTTTTGCGTCTGTTTTGAAATCCAATGATCATAAAGGCCCTCCATCGTCTGATTCCTCCACCCCCAAGCAATTGTGATGGATGACTCTTGCATTGTTGCATGACCTCATCAATTGCTCCTAAAGGGTACAGATTAAAGGATATCAATGCTTTATCAAATATTTATGTTTATTTTTGTCTGGACGAAGGCTTTGATAATGTCAATATATCTTATTTGGTGGATTTTGCGGATCCATTATTGAGGCATGTCATTTCATCAAAGAGATAAAGCTCAATCCATGGAGGGTTTAAGCTTCTTGGTTCTCACGATTATGCATTGCTGATCCATCTGTTTGTCAGTGAAGACGGACTTTTGTGGATAACGATTGAAGGACATATCCTTTTAACACTGGAATAATAATGCATATGTCGAAAATTATCTCCCAGTGGTACTCTTTGTCTGAGGCGACACCATCTAATTCTTCCTCTTCTGCCAAGATATTTGTGTTGTTACTAAGAGTCCATACCATTATAATACCAAAATCAAAATCAACGTAAAGGGAAAAATTTACTAATATGTGTTAAAGAACTTGAAGACATGGGCCCCTGAGTTCAATAACGAATTTTGCGAGAGATTCATCCACTGATAGAAGGAATCAAGGGAGGACGGAGAGTATTTACTCACAAAAAGTAGATGAATATTAACATATATCAGAATCTATTTGTATGAAAGAAGGGCAACGACACAAGCACCCAAAAACAAGGTACGGAATCTGAAGAATCCGTATGAATTCACTCAATTCTCAAGCGAAATAATCAAAAGAGAAATCAAAAAGAGTGACCGGACAAGTCCGATCCATCATTTCCTCCTGGATTCACTCCGAAAGGTGTTAATGAAACTAAATAGGAAGAAAGGAGAATGTAAGATGTTAACAAGTCCAATTCAATCATCACTGAAATAAGAAGACAGGCACAAATGGATTGTGTGATCTAATAGATCGTTAAACTAAACTGGTGGTTCAATCTAGAAGTTATGGAGGATCAATTGAAATAGGTCATGCAATTGGGATACAATATTGAAAGGAAATGTTCTAAAAATACTAGAAGCTATTGTAGATCTTCAAGGAGTGACATCGGTTTACGATGAATGTTATAGTCCTTGAATATTCAAGTCTTGGACATACGTCCAAGAAAGACTGGATTCGGAGTTAGAATTGAAATATAAAGTGAAAATTTGCTACTATTCAATAACTAAGTCAGCAAAAATTAATCTTTTTGCCATCAAAACGATTAATTGTGCAATTTTAATTCGACTTTGCTATACCCTTATCTGTGAGATTCCTTTGTGTCTTGAATCAAATGTTTTTTCGCTAAGAAATTGGTTAATGAATCTGATTCCCTTTGTAGTTGTCATTGGTACGCTGGATTTCTTCTTCTTGAAGCTAATGTTGTTTTCAGTTTTCTGCGCCAAAAGATAGCACCGAAAGAAAATCATTTGTGGGAATAACATTAAGCATATGATTAATTTGTGGGATGGAGAAATGTATCATCTTGGAGATTTCCAATGAAGTTAGATCAGATAACGAGAGAATTGGTACTATAATCAACGAATCTATGTGCTAACATCCTTTATCACATTATTTCAGTTCATCATATCCTTATTGACTTCCTCTTGAAGGGTATTCCTTACATGGTGCTCAAAAATCTGGTTCAAAAAATGATAAAGTTGGATAGATTCTTAATTTCTGAAGGCTTAGATCTCAAATTTCCCTTCGCTTGCTGCTAATTCTTGATAGGCGTCTCTCTGATCATAGGCCCCTTCTCTTACTTGAATCATCCTGTTGATTTATGGCCTACGTCATTTCGTGTGTTTTCACTCTAGGTCACAAAGGACGATTTGATAAATCTTATTGCTGATAATTGGAATAATTTATCTATCATGAGAAACTAACAAGATTTTCTCTTCCTTAGAAAGAAGTTTACAAGCTCTTAAGGCGATTATCGAAAAACTGGATCGAGATGAATATGCTCCAAGCTTCTGCGGTGTGTCATTCACTCAGTCCCGATAACAGAATTAGACAAGCTGATGATAAGGTTGAGTAACAACGAATTATTAATGATAGAATCTCCCTTTTGAAAATATTCATGCTCTTGATAAGCGACACTCTCTGATTTTGCCCACAAAGGCCAAGAATTCCAATGTGGCTATCGAAGTATGAAATTCTCTAAGTATCTTTCACGGGATCATAAATAAAAAACGGTCTAACTTCTGCTATTCGTGGTGGTTCTTGTCGATGGAAGAGTGGATTGAAGATCCTCCCAAGTAAAGGAATGAATTTTCTTGAAGCACTTTTTCTATCGTTTTTTCTATGCCTACAGGTCAGACTATTTAATCTTGATACACATAAGTTTCAAAAGATTTCTAATAGACCAGAATGCGGAACTTGAAAGTAATGCCTTTAGAAGAAATTAAGAAGGCTGTTTTGGAGAGTGTGGCACTAAATAAATCTCCAGGTCCGTAGTGTTATTCCTTCGAAATTTATTCAAAAAATTGGGACATCATTCAGCATGATGTGGTTAATGCTGTCAAGAATTTTCTCTTCTAGTAAGATTCCTCCTGTACAGTAATATTCTTCCATTTATTACTCTTAATCTCCTAAATCATGGAAGCAAAATGGTGAAAGATTTCTATCCAATAAGCCGTCATTGGTAGTTTTTACAGGATCATTGCCAAGATCTTGTCCAATCGCCTATGCATTGTTATGCCTGATCTGATTAGTGACGTTCAAACTGCCTTTATTTCTAAACGTCAAATCCTGGATGGCCCTTTTATTCTTAACGAGCTTATTTCGGTGTAAAGAATCATAAAATCAAAGTGCTGATGATTTTTAAAGCCTGATTTTTGAAAAGGCCTTCGAATCGTAAGATGTGATTATTCAAGAACGGGTTCTAATAACTTGTTGGTTTTTGGTGTTAAATGGAGAGGAGGATTCAAGGTGTCTTATCTTCGGCAATGGGATCGATCTGCTTAATGAAGTCCCTCATCAGAATTCAAATTTTATAAGGTTTAAGCAGGAAGATCCACTATCTCCTTCCCTCTTTATTTTGGTGATGGAAAGATTGCACATTATCGTATCAACAATATCTTGAAACCGGTCTCACCAAGTTATTTCTATTGATGAGTCTTTTAACGTTATCCCATCTCTTTATTGGGCTGAAGCTGTTTTTCATTGGTACAATGAGATAAGGGCGAATGCCATCACTAATAGTTAATATGCTTAAATGTTTCTACTTGGCGTCGGGGCTCAAAATCAATATTCAAAAGAGTAAGATTATGGGCATTGGTACCTCTCAAGAAGAAGTGGATGTGGCTGCTAATGTCATTGGTTGTAACACGTTCTCCTCGCCTTTTAACTATCTGGATGTTAAGGTCGGTTCTTCTAGCTCTAGAAGTAACTTTTGGGATGAGGTTATTGCAAAACTTTCATCCCGTTTATCTAAGTGGAAAATTAAAATCTTTCTATAGGTTGGTCGTTTACTTTGAAATAAAGCTGTCCTTAGCTCGCTTCCTAATATACCTGATGTCATCTATAAAACTCAAGATATGTTTTACGTAAGATGGAAGGTACCATTCGCAGGAGATTCTTAATGGTGCTAGATATTAATGAGAATAAAAATAGTGTCTATGATTGGTTGGAAAAAATAAAGGTTTTCAAGTAAAAAAAGGATGGCTTGTATTTCGAGTCTTCGCACAAAAACTGCTCTTTTATTCAAATGATATGGAGGTTTCAGTCAAAGGATTCCTCTTTATGTATAGAGTGTCATTAAATCTAGATTGCGATGGTGGAGCTTTAACAACATGGTAAGTTCGCTCGCTCTTCTACCTGTACACAATTGTTCGTTAATTGGGAATTTGTCTAGCAAAGGTATTAACTTGTTGTCTCATATGAAAAGGAAAGTGGGAAATGGGTTGAATACTTTATTTTGGGTTGACTCTTGGCTTACTGATATCCCCCTTAAGCAATTATACCCGCGTATGTTTGCTTTAGATTGCAATAAAAACTCTACGGTGGCAGAAAAAATCAACGCTAGCTCTATTTCCTGTTCTTTTAGAAGACTCCCTCGTGGAAGTTTAGAAGAAGAGCAATTCTCCAAACTCATCGAAGATGTTAACTCTGTCATTCTCTCGGTCTCTAATGATAGATGGATTTGGTCCCTCGATTCCTCGGGTGAATTCTCGATTAAATCTACTCGGCTTTTCATAGATGATCATAGCTTCTCTCGGCGGTTGGTGCTTCCCACTAGATGGTTCGGAAGTCCCCAACATAAGAATAACACATGCTTGGAAAGTGAGTGTTAGGAATAAGCTCCAACTAGGCTGTAATTGTCTCTTCGGGGTATTGAAATTCCCTCTATCACTTGCCTTATTTGCAACTGTGCAGGGGAGTCATGCTCGCATCTTTTTTTCTCTTGTTCTATGGCCTGGAACATTACTACCAAACTGGTTCGATGGTGGAAATTTGATTGCCCGGATTTATTCTCATACGATGATTGGCTTGAATGGTTTCACACTCTTCGTCTCCTTAAAGGTTTTAAGGATATATTGGAAGGAGTCTTTTACGTTATGTGGTGGGTGATATGGAAGTATCGTAATCAGACATTGTTTGACTCATCTCAACCGCGTATGGATATGCTATTTGATGAAATTGTTAACTCTCTTTTACTTTGTGCTCCAATAGGTGTAAAAACAATTTTGATTGGATCTCTTGGATGAAATGTCCTAGATCCTTATCTTTGTAATTTTCCTAGCGCCTTGCTAGTTTCTTAATATAATTTGCCGTTCTAAAAAAAATATAATCACAAAAAGGAACTATTGATGGATTAGATACATCAACACAAACTGCCACAGGATTCAAATGAAATGCTTTACAGAAAAGCGTTCCCATTTATTATTGATGATTAATATCTACATAAGAACCATCTTTTTATTCATATCTTTCTTAAAGAGTAATATGGGTTGTTAAGCAAAGTTACAAGACAGGTTAAGCACAATGAACAACAGTGAACCACTGGCCTGCAGTCCGAAGACTTGTATGGAAGCTTCCAGGCGTTTGCAAGTACTTACATATGTAAATCCTGTCCATTGGTAGATTCAGTAAGGAGTTCATCAGTATAACTCAATTATTTGTAACGATGATGATGGTCAAAATACTAACTTGAAAAATTCCAAAAAATGTTTTAATTTTCAAGGGACTTCCCAAAAACAAAAGTTAAGAAGTTTCTAAAGATCATGAGAGTTTCAAGAGATAGAACGATCCTTATGATTTGAATATAGATCAGGTTTCTGAGTTTCTAACCTCAATTAGGATAGGAGTGATGGTGGGATAACTTTGTAAGGATTCAGTACGCCATTGGGATCCAGTAACCTCTTGATTGAAGCCATAAGTTGTACCTATACAGATGAAACTTTGTTTGTAAAAGTGCACAAGAAGTATCATTGATATGAACTGATTTATTATTTAATTATTTAAATTATATCTAGATAAATATTAAGAGTTCTAGTTATGTTAGGATTGGTTAAGTCTTATACTTATCCTACAAGTATAAGGATTAGGTTATTAGGGATTGAATGATAATATAATAGTTGATTTGCATAATCAATTGGGGGGTCGGTTTATCTCATTAATATAAACCATCGGGGGTTCGGGTTATCCCATTAATATAACCTATCTATCTTATTCGTTCATTTAATCTCTTTTATCGATCCGGTTCATATCAAATTGGTATCAGAGCTAGCCCTACCTTTCGAGGTTCCAACACTCGGAGTGGTGGCCTATGGAGTGGTGGCTTGGACCCAAAAAAAGGAAGGGTGGCAACCGTGACCAACATAGCCATGACCAACGAGCTCGGAGTGGTGGCCTATGGAGTGGTGGCTTGGACCCAAAGAGGGGTGCCAACCGTGACCAACATAGCCGTGACCAACCAGGACGTTGGTTCTTCAAAGGGTGGGGTATTGTTATGATCTCACATCGGCCCAAGTATGATAACTAAATATTGATTTGCATAATCAATTGGGGGGTCGGTTTATCTCATTAATATAAACCATCGGGGGTCGGGTTATCCCATTAATATAACCTATCTATCTTATTCGTTCTTTTAATCTCTTTTATCGATCCGGTTCATATCAATTGGTATCAGAGCTAGCCCTACCTTTCGAGGTTCCAACACTCAGAGTGGTGGCCTATGGAGCGGTGGCTTGGACCAAAAAAAAAAGAAGGGTGCCAACCGTGACCAACATAGCCGTGACCAACGAGCTCGGAGTTGTGGCCTATGGAGTGGTGGCTTGGACCCAAAGAGGGGTGCCAACCGTGACCAACGAGGACGTTGGTTCTTCAAAGGGTGGGGTATTGTTATGATCCACATCGCCAATGTATGTGGAATGGTTGTTGGTTTATAAGTCATAGGTGACCCCATCCCTCAACAAGACTAGCTTTTGAGTAAGTTCTACACTTGGACTTTTGAACCGATACGAGCCTAGTATGGGATAGGTTCGTATCAATCATCCATAGTGTGATTGAGCATTGTGATACAATTCCTCTCATAGAAGTGGCCATTTCGATCCATTTACTTATGAATGGGTCAATTTAGATTATGTTTTATCTTTAGCAGGCCAAACAGGCTAAAAAGTTCGCTAAAACATGTCGAATCGGAAACGGACCAAATAGGCCAAAGATGTTAAAATTTTCTTAAGTATGCTTATTAAAGCATATAACCATTTTAAAATCATCTTACAGTAGAAACTCTATAAATTAATAATCATGCGGCCACCTAAATTTATTAAATAAAAGAGTTATAAATTTATCAGTATTAATTTATCTATAAATTAATGAATTGGTATCTGCAAAAAATATTATTTTAGAGAGTTTATCAATTAATCAAGTACTAATTTATCGAGTAGAGTTTCTACTGTACTTCATATATTTATGATATTAATAATATATTTATGTCAAAGTTTTCTTAAGTTGGATTGTAAGCACAGAACCTTTTTACCCAATCTGTTTCAACTTTCAATCAATCACCCAACCTTCTGATCCGCCCATGTTGACACCTCTACTCTGTCTTAATAAAGCATTTCATACCCATAGAGAACATTACAAAGTAGACTTACAGTTTCAGATGACTTGCTGTAGTAAATCTTTTCAGCTTTCATAAGGCCTAATCCATGTTCAGCACTGATACTCCCACGATGCCGAGATGTCCATTCATAAACAAACGGTTCAATTTTTGCCAAAATCTGCATTTTATTTATTAAAAAATTAGAAACAATACGGATATGCATTTCTATTTTTTGAAGCAGGTACACGAATCTTACATCATCATCATATTTTGGAGCTGAGACGTTTAGATGGAGGTTGCCATCTCCAAGGTGACCATATCCCACTACATTGGCTCTATCGTTACCTACTTTAATGTACAATGAGGTCATTGTATGGTTATAATAATATAATAACAGATTGAGATCAATTATTAAGCATAATCGTTATGGTTGATATTGTAGTACAACGAATAAAATCATTATGGTTACCAAGGCGTAGTCTCATATCCTCAACAAGATCATACATCTTCTCAACAGGTATTGATAGATCATACTTATATACAGCCCCAGCTTTCTGCAATGCTTTCAGGAATGCCCCAGAAGAAGTATATAAGATTAGCATATTGAAGTGGTTATACACATTATAATCATCGGATTGCGAACCTCACGAATATTCCAAAATGATGAAGCGTGGCTAGAATCCTGTGCAATGGCACCATCAGATACCAAACCAGTTTCCATAGCATGAAGAAGAAAGGCCTCAAGTTTCTCCCTACAAAGATCAGAAACAGGTTCCAAGTACAACACGTCAATAAAGAGAATTAAATAAAAGTTATATATATTATCGCAGAGAAAAGCTTAAATTGTAGTAATTTACTTGTCACTAGATTCATTGCTTCCTGTTGTCTCGATGAGAACATAAAAGTTGTAAATCGATGATGGTAATGGATTTCGGACACTGTCTAGATGCTGGAGAACCTTTACAACAACAAAAAACAAGATCAGAATGGTATAAACAAATGTAACTGGAATGAGACGATTCTGCTACATGCATGTGGTGTTGTTAAGACCACATTAAGCTTTTAGCAAAATAGCATATAATTTACCAGATTCATAGCTTGGGCGTCCAGAAATTCAAATGCTGATAGTATTTCACCAAGCCTTCTTTTAGCTTGAAATAAAAGTTTCTGATAAACAGAAGCAGAACATAATCATCAAACAATTGTATCAAGGGTAAATAATTATATCAAGAAAACAGAATACCTTACCTGGCAACTAGCATAATCTTCACAAGCAAGAAAAGCTATGTTTACTGCAGACAATTTTGGAGGCGTGAGTATTGAAACCTTTGTAATGATACCTAAAGACCCTTCACTTCCTGCAAATAGATACATGAACATCATATCAGCCAAAGAATGATCTATATCTACACTAAAACTGTGATTAAATACAAAGTGGCGTCACACCTATAAACAAGTGTTTCAAATCGTATCCAGTATTATCTTTTCTCAAAGTCCCTAGCATGTCAATCACATCACCATTCGCCAAAACAGCTTCAAGACCTGTATCATAATGTATGAGTGAGTACATATGTTTTAAGTCTGTACATTATAAAACCTAATCATATCAATATTTGTGAATGTAAAAACACTAACCAAGAACAGTTCCATGAAGAGATCCGTAACGTACTAGGCGCAACCCACCAGCATTAGTCGAAACATTTCCGCCAATCTGACAGCTTCCTTTTGCACCCAAGTCTAACGGCATAATGAACCTGAAAGTAGAAACATACTGAATTATCACACAAATGACTGAAAAGAATTATAAATGGTCAACGTTAGCGTCAGTTAAAAACTAGTACCCTTTTTGGTCTAGAAAAGAAATCGGATTTTCCAGTATACATCCTGCTTCACATACCACTACACCAATGACCTGCAAACAAAAATTACACAACCGAAATCAGTAACCAGCAATTTACTCATTTTAATTAATAAACGATAGACTAAATAGAGGGTTGTATTACTAATAGCAGAAGACTGACCTCCCTACCTCGTCAAATGAGATAATATTATTCATGCGTCGAGTATTAATAATGACCTGCAAGTAATAGAAATCGGCAGTAAGTCAAACTGTAAGATATGAAAATAAATAAATTTGTAAAAATTCTACCTCATCAAACACTTTTGTGTTTGGTGGTTTTTGGACACTTCCCCAACAAGACATGTTTCCAACCTTGAGGGGACACTGCCAAACATCTGGAATTGCAATACTTAAGAATTTGAGATAACTGCAAGAAAACAAATAAGCAGTAATATTTAAATGTTACTAAAGTGATCATTTAAGAGCTATTTTTGGCTTTTGACGAAAATATATGAACCTCTCCGGTGTTGTCAGGTTGGAGCATAAGCTTACTTGAGCCTTTGTATTTATTCATCCAATCTGTGTTTGCTGTTTCTAGTTCTTCATTGTCTTGAATAACTTTCTTAGCCCCTAATATCTTCTCAAAATAAGTGATATCATCGTTATTTATAGTTGAAAATTTGGGGTTTCTTTGAACTATTGAGGCCGCTGAACCATAATTTCTGTGCCGAATTTCAGATATATTATGTGTGTGAATTACAGAAGGCTTTTGAAGACCCTGTGTAAAGCTTGCAAGAAACTGGTTTAGAGGTACAGGGGCAGGACCATGTGTAAAACCTGCAGTTAGAGTACATAAATCAAATATCAGAAACAAAGGTAAATGAACTTGGGTATGATCTTCCAAGTGGGACTGCACGGACAGTAGTAGCTTGACAAATATACCAAATAGACAACAAATAATTTGTCCCAAATCCTAATGCACTTTGATGTTCATTATAGGGGTGTTTGGGATTGCTTATTTTTCAGCTTATTATAAACCAGGTCCACTACGCGCTTAATAATGATAAGCAATAATCGAAACACATAAGCCAAATCTTATGATCCACAAAGAGATCAAAATTTGTCATGGGATAATCAATCTAATAACTGTGTGACTTGTGAAATGCTAATTTAAGGAAAATTATAAGCATAAGGGATACCTTGTAAAGTTGAAAATGATCGTTGTTTGTTTTAAGTGAGTGAAAATTAAAGGAAACAATATTGCGACAACTACGCGAATATCGTAGCAGTACAACATGCGTACCACATTCAGGTGTAATCTTTACTTGGCTTGTTTATCGTTAAAAAACACTCATTCTTAATTAGTTGCGTGTGATTTAAAGGAAACGAGTTGGAATTTAACCCGCGCGTTGCCGCGGGAGTTAAGTTTTTTGCATTGTTGTTGTGCAAGTTTCGGTTTGGTAAATTAATATTATACTCATTTAATTGTTGTTCAAAGCATTTCTATGACCGTAAATTTTTATTTAACAAATTTTAGTAAATAAAGTTGCGAAAAAAAGAAACTTGAGGAGCTTTTTTATTTTTTTTTTTTTTTTGTTTTTATTTTTTATTTTATTTTTTAAAAATTTATGTAAAAAAGTCGTAAACAGTTAAAAGTTGAGGGTCCGTTTTGTAATTTTTTTTTTTAGTTTTGGCCCAATTTTGGGCTAGTTTTTGGGCCGGTACAGTATATTTTTTATTTAAAAAATTTATGTAAAAAAGTTGCGAATAAAAGAAACTTGAGGGGCCTTTTTTATTTTATTTTTTAAAAATTTATGTAAAAAAGTCGTAAACAGTTAAAAGTTGAGGGTCCGTTTTGTAATATTTTTTTTCTTTTTATAGTTTGGGCCAAATTTTGGGCTAGTTTTTGGCCCGGTACTGTAACACTGTAGCTTTTATTTAAAAAATTTATGTAAAAAAGTTGCGAATAAAAGAAACTTGAGGGGCCTTTTTTATTATTTTTTTAAAAATTTATGTAAAAAAGTCGTAAACAGTTAAAAGTTGAGGGTCCGTTTTATATATTTTTTTTTTAGTTTGGGCCAAATTTTGGGCTAGTTTTATTTTTTAAAAATTTATGTAAAAAAGTCGTAAACAGTTAAAAGTTGAGGGTCCGTTTTGTAATTTTTTTTTTTTGCCCCAAAATTTGGGCTTTTTTTGATCGGTACTGTAGCACTATAGCAAGCACTGTAGCTACTACAGTGCCACCGACCATTTGAGGAATGTAATATAGAGTAATGAAATGTTAATGCTGAGCACTGCGTCAGTATCCTTATCTCCCTAATTTGTTTTTGTTTTTCTTTATACTTGAGAAAAGCCCAACATATCTAAGCCCAAAGTGTTCTGCCCAAAACACACGAGCTCCAAAATGGCAATATTTGGTTTTTATTTTTTAAAGATACAGTTTGGATACCCAAATTTTTTAGTGTTCTTTTGTTTGAAGACATTTTGGATTTAAGTAATGGGATCAAACAAAAAGTGAATGTTTGGTAAAATGTATTTGGATTTAACAATAGATATCATTTACTTAGGAAAATTTAAAAAAAAACTCACTTTTATCTTTTATTTAAAATTTAAGTATTTCGTAAACGGTTAATCGTTACGAAAATTAATTATACCATTAGGACGAGAATTAAATTATCTTTTTACAGATGAGCACTTTTATATATTTTCGACGAACTTTTTTTATAAATTTCCGCCCAAAAAAATCACATGTGATTTTTCTTACCTTAAAAAGCACATGCAATTTATGGATTTATGAAATCACATGTGATTTATAAATTCACGCGTGATTTTTTTTAAAAATTTCGTGTTTGATACTTTTGCTAACCTTGAACCTGGGGCGGTGGAACTACTCAACAGAGTTTAATGGGTTATGAACAGTAATGTTATGACACATAAATATACATGTATGGTTTTCAAAAGAAATAGCTTTCCAATCAAAAAGGGCTAGCGGGGCAATTTGTTGCTCGTTTGTCTTTCACCTCTATGTAAATAATAAGAAAACGTTATTTATTTATGTTGTAAAAAAACCCAAATAAAAAATCACAAGCGACTTTACAAATCACGTGTGATTTTTCTGGGCGGAAATTCGAACACTAAAAAATATCGAAAATATATCAAAGTGCCTGTCTACTGAAAAAATAAAAATATTCTCGTCGCGATGATGTATTTTTCGTAGCTTGACGGTTTATCGTCCGCAAGATATGTTGTTTTAAAAGAAATGTGGCAAATGAGTTTCTTTTTGTTTGATGAAAAATGGATAACTAAGATTCACCCATTTGTACTTTTACACTGTGTTCTCGAGTATCATTTAAGGAAAAAAAAAGTAAAAAAAATGAGGTGAAACAAAAAATGTTTTGTTCTCGAGTTTCACTTATTAAGGAAGAAAAGAAAAGAAAAAAGAATGAAAAACAAAAGTAATTTAGTTGAATTTGAAAATAAAATGTTTCCTTCCAATATTAGGCTAAAAATCTTTACTTTCAATTAAAAGACATATATCTAACCACTTAAGTATTTTATAAATATCTCACCTCAAAAAGTAAAGTTTTTTAACATAGTAGGTGGCTTTTTGTATTTCTTTTGCTCAAAATTCGCTCATTTACTTTAACTTATTATGTTCTTTTTTTTCACTTGTATTTGGTTTTTGATGTTTCTTTTCCGTTTTCATTTCTTTTGCCCCTTAACATTCGCATCTTTGGCGTGATCAGAAATATATTAGCTCAAACTAGTGTGCATTCGAGTGAGCATGAGGCGGTTTTTGGCTAAAATCAAACCCCAAATCAAAAATTGAATTTTTGATTTTCGTAAAACCAAACTCCGCACCAAATGTTCGGTTTGGTTTTCGGATTTTGATTTTTTGCGGTTCCGTTTTTTGTTTTTTTTCAGATTGTTCGTTAGAGGGTCATCTTTTCTACATGCAATGATATTAACTTGTGCAAATTATTAGCGAACATCAAAATATATGTGTAAAGTAAGTTGAATATTTTGTCAAAAAATAATAAGATTACATAAAAGTAATATAAAAATGAGATCTGCGAAAATAAAAAAACTAACTTTTACTAATTTATTGATAGTATTTGCTATATAGATATTAGTGTTAATTCGTGATACTTATATCAAAAACTAATATGTATATTTTTTATTAGTTTAATGAATATTGATATGTGGTGGTTCAGTTTTTTTGGTGTAAGTTTCCATATAAAACCAAAAGCAAACAAAAACTTTTGGTTTTTTAAAAATTAAAATTGAACCATCGGTTATAGGATTGGTTTGGCTTTTTTGAGGCGGTTTTTCTGGTTTTTTATTTGGTTTTTCGGTTTTGTTGCTCATCTCTAGCACTCCATACTTTCATAACTCGATCTTAGCAATAAGTAATTAGATGCTGATATTGATAGAGGCTTGGGAATGAAGAGCAGGTCAATTCCCGCTTACTATACTTCATCAAATCCAAAAGATAGATAATTTTAGAATCGAAGGAAATGGCTCAAAAGGCTAAAAAATTAAAATGGGCGGTAGAAGGAGAATATAATTCCGGATTTTTCATGGTATCATAAACAAAAGGCTTAATATTCAAAATATTATGGTGGGTTAAGGTTTATGTGTAATTGGATGTGAAAATCCGAATGATGTCAAGAAAGATTTTCTTCGACCATTTTGCCAATCAGTTTGTGTAAGCGGACAAACCTACTAGCTTCTATTAGTCTTGACTTTCCAAATCAGATTTCTCATGAGCAAAAGTATCAAATGGAGAGGGAGTTTCGTAATGATGAAATTAAGAAATCGGTTTGGGAATGTTGTGTACCGACAAAGCCCGTGTCCGGATGGATTCACGTTTGGTTTTTTCAGACACTTTATGGCATCGTTGTGGATATTGATGTTTGTGAAGCGGTGAGGTATTTTTTTAATTTTCTGATTTTACCCAAAGGGTGTAATTCATGCTTTCATGTGCCGTAATTCGAACATTCCGATGCAATCTTGTTAAGGATTTTGACCGATTAGCTTTTATTTCTTTTTAACCTATATTAACCATTAATAGTTTTCAAGATCTAGATCTTAACATATTTTATTTAATTATGGCAAGAATTTGCATAATTTTTGCCATATTTGCAAGAAAACAATAAATAAAATATAAAACGCAGCAGATCAAGCATGTGAATTAAATCTAGGCGTGTACAATTCAAGACATGATATAATTCAAAACGTGTAACCCTAATGCCAAAACGAGTTGACTCGTGATGCCACTGTTGGGATTTAACAAACTAGGTAACCAATTAGCTACGAGTACGCAACGGAATGGATCTAGTTTTAGCATATAGATTAACACATATAAATTAAACAAGTAATTTACTAACCTTTTGTTTATTGAGTTAAATCAATAAACGAACGCCTGATCTTGATCTTGAAAACATAGTGGTTAAATTACCACCTCTACGGTTGCTCACACAAACACGTCAACCAAGTATGAGTCGACTGCTAGTCAACCTTCACGAACCAAACACCATGTGTTGAATCAATAACCAAACGCATCATTGTGAGCTTGTACCAAAAACCAAACACCCCTTGAAGCTTGTACCGAAATTGCCAAAACCCTAATTAGGGTTTTCCTAATTCGGTTGCACCGAAAAAGAAAACAAACCGAAACCCTAAGTTTGGGTTTTTGTATTCGTCGAACAAGAAGAGAAAAAACCGAATCCCAAGTGAGGGATTTAATGTGTCGATCACAAGGAGGACAATGAAAACCGAAAACCCTTGATAAGGGTTTACCGAATTCAGTTTTAGGGATAAACAAAAGAACCGAAAATCCCCTAATAAAAGTATTAGGGTTTCAGTTAGGGTTTAGGGAAAAAAGAAAGAGCACCGAAAATCTCTAGGTGACTTTTAGGGATTTGTGTGTTGTCAATGTTTAAAGTTCCTGCAGGTGTCATTTAAATTCTGGAATCTCTTCGAAGTAAATTCTTCAATGGTCATGAGAGTTCGGGTAAAAAAGCTTCGTGGGTTCAATGGAAGAAGGCTCTTGCTCCTAAAGATAACGGTGGTCTAGGTATTTTTAGTCTTTATGCTCTTAATAGAGGATTGATATTTAAATGGGTTTGGAGATTTTTAGCCCATGAGCCTACGCTTTGGTCTCGTGTTATCAAGGCTATACACGGAGCCAATGGAAAGATTGATGAGATTTCGGGTAAAGGAGCTAATTCATGTTGGATAAATATTATTAAAGAGGTTAGGAGGCTTGAGGAAAAGGGTATTAACCTGCTTTTGTTCATGAAGAAGAAACTTGGGAATGGCCTTTCGACTTTATTCTGGGATGACGTGTGGTGTGATGGGGGCAAGCTTAAGAATAGATTCCCTAGAGCGTATGCTCTCGAAAACAGCAAACAAATTACAGTAGGTCAAAAACTTGCGCATCCTAGTCTTTACCATTCGTTTCGTAGACATCCGAGAGGAGGGCTGGAACTCACTCAAGTTGAAGAGTTAGCGAAAGTGATTAACCCTGTGGTGCTTACTCAGTCTCCTGATTCATGGTCTTGGACATTGAACAATTCTGGTGGTTATACCGTGGCTTCGTCAAGAAACATGATAGATTCGCGATTACTTCCGAAAGGTGATCTAAAGACTAGGTGGATTCGATATGTTCCCAACAAAGTGAACACCTTCGCTTGGAAGGTAATGACGAACTCCTTACCTACTAGATTTAACATTTCCAGACGTGGTATAGATATTGAGTCTCTATCTTGTGTGAATTGTGATGTCGGGATTGAAACCAATGATCATTTGTTCTTCGCTTGTAACACGGCAAAGAAGATTTCTAAATTAATAAATTGGTGGTGGAACGTGCCTTTTATGGATATTAACTCTTACGGATAATGGAGGTCTTGGATCGATAATGTAAAACTGCCGAAAAAAATAAAAGCATGTTCCAAGGTATTTATTTTGTGATGTGGTGGCTTCTATGGAATTTTCGTAATAAGAAGATGTTCGAGGCCAAGCCCAAATCTAAGGAGACGTTTTTTGATGAGATTATTTGTAGTTCTTATTACTGGTGTCGGTATAGATGCAATACTTTGTTTAGCTGAGACGATTGGTATAAAAACCCGTCTCTTATTTCTTTGTAATTTCTAGCTCCTTGCTAGTTTTTCTTAATAAAAGTCGCCGTTCAAAAAAAAAAATGTTGGGTGCTTGCACAAAAAAAAAGAAAAAAAAACGATAGTTGGGTGAAGTTTGTGTGGATTAAATTTTTTGTGAAAGGGTCCGGTATTCTAAAATTGAGTGGCCGTTGTCTTATTAAGAAGTGGGCTGCGTTTGTGTGTTTTTGGTAGGGGTGTTGATCGGTTCGGTTATCGGGTTATTCGGTTAGTTCGGTTAATTTTTTTTTAGTCAACCCAAAAACCGAACTGAACTAGAATTCAACCAACCGAATCGAAAATCGAATTCGAATTCGGTTCGGTTCTCGGGTTGACCCGAATAACCCGAATTTCACTTTTTTTAAAAAAAAAAACTAATAATTACATAGATTTTTAGTAAACAAAAAAAACTAATAATTTCGGTTTTTATGCTCACCCCTATTTTTGGATATTAGGATCGATTAGTGTTGCGCTGAATTTTCACGTTGGTTGGAAAGTGCGGACCGAGTATTTTACGAAAAACCGTGAAACCAAGTATTAGCCATAACACGTGCGTTGAAAAGTGTGAACTAAAATCGTAGTTGAATTTCAATTTTTGAAATTCCTTTAAATATATGTCTCTAAAGATTCATTCAAGCTACATTTTATGAGATGACAAAATCAAAACATCAAAATTCTATATGCAAAATCAAGAAACAATATGATAAACTATAAGGGGCAATTCTATATTTCCCTAATTAAAACATCAAAATTCTATATTTCCTCAAACATACATTAAAATTATTGTACAATATGCATTGTTCACTTATGAATTGAATAAATATGGCATAAGGTTGATGAGCTTACTAAGGAGCGTGAACTTGAAAAAGCAGCATAGGACAATGAGATATTTTATGAAGTACAAACCGAAAACTTGAAAATTGAGAACTTACAAATTGAAATCAAAAGATTGCAAACTACATACGAAAATCTAAAATTAAAAGGAAAAGAATTACACACGTTCTCTTTAATTACCCGAAACAAAAGTGTAAAAAAAAAGGTCGGTTGTGTGCACTTAGTTTTTCGGCTACTTTATATATACAAAGCTCGAGTTCAGGCTCGAGCTCGTTTCGAGCCTCATATTTTGAGCTTGAGCTCGGCTTGTAAAAAAAGTGACAAGTTCGAGCTCGGCTCGGGCTCAACTAATTTATATGCTGTTTTGAAGAAAACAAAGTTCAAATGAAGCTCGGCTCGTTAATCACGCTAGGCTCGAGCTCGTTTACTTCTTTTAGGCTCGTTTATACATAGTTATACGTATAGGCAATATGTATACGAATATATATCTAGGGGTCGTTTAGGCTCGCGAGCCTACTCGATCTTTTTGTATAGAGCTCGGGCTCGAGTGTAAGAATGGTGAAACTTTGTGTGTCATATTCTATTAATCATAGATTATAATTTATAAAGGTACAAGGATAAATGAATAGACACTAATCAATGGATAAATTGATAGACACAAATCAATGACTAGATGATTACTAATTAATTGACTAATCAATATGACAACTAATTATTGATTGGATAATGTTAACGCAGTTTGAACGGGAGGCTTCTCGACAGACAAACTGGAACATAAATTGAAAGTCTCTTCTTCTTCTATCATCTTCTTCGTTGTTTGTTTGAGCGGAAACATAATTGTGTTTAGTGGCATAGTGGTTTATTGCTTGCGGCTTCCTCCTTTGCGTCACGTTTATTTTTACGTCATGACTTTTTGCCTTTAGGTAGGAGCGACAATTTATCAAGAACTATTTTCGAAAACTACAAATTATCTCCGCTACATAAGTTGAAAAGCACTACTTCTTTTAGCATCTTCTTTGTTGTTTGTTGAGACGGAATAATAATTGTATTCGCCAACATAGTTGTTTTGCTGGTTGCGGCATCCTCCTTTGCGTAGCTTGCATTGCCTTTAGATAGGAGCGCAAATTTTTGACCAACTATTTTTTAAAAATATCAATGATCTCCGATTATAAAACAAAGAATAAAAGATAAGTTTTGTTGATTGATGACTTGCAATTTCAACTAGATGGTTTGGTGAGAGTTGACGATGGTGATGGTTGGGAGAGGGTTGATCAGATTAATTTCAACATGGCGGTCCTTATTTTTCTAGAGAGAGCCCAAGCATACGAGACACTTGATTTATTGAATATGAAAACTAATAAGAGAATATGAAAAGGTACGATTGGGATCCCTCCGAATCATCGGCAAGTTGCCGATGATCGGAGGACAGCTATTTTGTGATAAAGGGTTACTGTTTTTGAGGATCTACAATGGCGTCTGATACCATGTAAGAATGGTGAAACTTTGTGTGTCATGTTCTATTAATCATAGATTACAATTTATAGGGGTACAAGGATAAATTGATAGACACTAATCAATGGATAAATTGATAGACACAAATCAATGACTAGATGATTACTAATTAATTGACTAATCAATATGACAACTAATTATTGATTGGATAATGTTAATCTGCCATGCTAACATCGAGCTCGTTTAGGCTCGGCTCGTTCGAGCTTTTTACCGATCCGATCTCGAGCTTTTAACGAGCGGCTCGGCTCGTTTCCACCACTAGAATGATGTTTTTGAAACAAAACGCTTTATTCTACAATAGATAAAAAGCGTTTATGAAAATGTGATTGTGCTTTATGATATGAAAGCGTTTTGAATAAACCTATTCATAAAGCTTTGTCATATTATAAATCACAATCACATTTTCAAAAAGAAAAATAAAACAAAAATTTTAAAATAGTTTAATCTCTTCAAAATCAAAGATTTTTCCATCCCACTTAGAATTGAAATAATTGCTCACAATAGTTCATGAACATGTTCAAAAAAATCTAGACCTAATTATAAACCATCTAGATGTCTTGACCGGAATAAAATTAACCTGCAATTGAAACCAAGTAAATTAAATAAAACTATTTATCGACAACTCTTTGCACAAAAGTACGTTGCTTTTATCAAAACGATGTAATTAACAACATACAATTAGGGCTTATCACGGTCAAAAACCAGACCGGATAAATTAGGACCGGACTGATAACCGATTTATCCAAAACTCCGAATCAAGGAGTGAACTAAAATGTTCGATCCAGGTCTAGGTCGGTCCGGTCCGGTTCGTCAGTCCGGTCCGTTTCAACAAAACATGATAGCCGGTTGTGTGTATGACCGCACCAGATTGGACCAAACAGAAAAAGAGGAAAAAGATAGACCGAAGATCATACTGAGAAGATGATACTAAAATATGTTTGATCCGGTCATGTTCGATTCGGTTTCTCGGTTCGGTCCGATACTAAGTATCAAACTATGTATTTCTTTCTCAAAAATAAATTGAAACATTCCTTTTTTTTTATATATATTATATATCTAAGATACTATTGTCAGTTCAAAAGATATCCACAATTTTATGTAAACCCCCAAATTCAAAAAACACAATCAAGCGGGAGAATTCCGCCCATTCTTTCATTTCAAACACCACCGTCACTGTCACAGCAACCACCGTCACATTCACTGTAACAAATGGTAGCCTCATTGCATTTGAAATTTATATATATTGAAATTATGTATTGGTGATATAGATGTTTATTTAGGGTTTGATATGTGTATTACTTCATTTTATTAGTGGAACCCTAGGTACAATTATTTGCGATAACCTTTCGGCACTGCCGGAACTTGAACACTGGATGAAAAGTTGAAAATTTATAATTTTATCTTTTTTGAGAAATTTGATTATTAATTCGCAAACACTTGGTAACTGACATACGTCTATATTGCAATTTGTTGAGAATTGAGGGTTTGGAACACATTTACATTCGTCCACGTCATATACACTTCAGCAGTCAAGGATGCTATTATAGTTGTCAGTTGATACTACCCGTGTTTTTGGGTTATA
>BQNB010068938.1:0-11052 GCA_026074375.1 Tanacetum coccineum
CGAAATGGCAGAATAGTTTCTTTAGAAAAGTGAAAACTACTCGGGCATCATTGGTTGGTAAAGCCTGAGCTTCGGCACATTTAGATACGTAATCAACAGCGACCAAAATGTATTCAAACTTATATGATTTCGAGAATGGTCCCATAAAGTCAATACCCCATATATCGAAAATTTCACATACTTGAATGTTGTTTAAGGGCATCTCATCACGTTTTGATATCTTTCTTGTCTTTTGACATGCTTCGCATAGGCGAACTAGAGTATGAGCTTCTTTGATAATTGTTGGCCAGTAGAATCCTGAATTTAGGACCTTTTTAGCAGTTACGTTCGGTCCATAATGTCCATCGGTAGGTTCGTGGTGGCATTGATCTAAAATGGTTCGGGAGATATATAGCGTCTGATCACACCGTCAGAACATATTTTAAAAAGGTAAGGTTCCTCCCAAAAGTAGTGTTTGAGGTTAGAGAAAAACTTGTTCTTTTGTTATATGTCATCCCTTTCGGTATAATATCGCCGACCAAGTAGTTTACAAAGTCTGCGAACCAAGGTTCATCTTTAGTATTAAGTTCCATTAGAGTTTCTCCAGGAAAGTTATCATCGACTTCACTGTCATTGTTTGACTCGTCATTTTCAATTCGGGACAAGTGATCGGCTGCAACATTTTTTGTTCCTTTTCTATCCTTGATTTCTATGTCAAATTCTTGCAGGAGTAAGATCTATCGAATAAGACGTGGTTTAGCATCTTGTTTCTTGAATAAGTGCCTTAGAGCTGAATGATCGGTGTGAACAATAGTTTTTAAGAGAATAAGATAGGATCTAAATTTGTCAAATGCAAAAAGTACAGCCATAAGCTCTTTTCGGTTACGGTGTACTTTTTTGAGCGAGATTAAGGGTTTTTGCTTGCGTAGTAGATCAGGTGAAAGTTTTTACCATTTTTTTGACCAAAGACAGCTCGAACTGCGAAATCAGTTGCATCACACATAAGTTCAAATGAAAGATTCCAGTTTGGGTTTACGATCACAGGAGCACATGTGAGTTTCTCTTTTAATAATTCGAATGCTTTTTGACATTCGTCATCGAATTCAAATGGAGTATCTTTTTCAATCAGCTTAGTAAGAGGTCGAGCAAATTTAGAGAAATCCTTAATGAAACGTCGGTAAAAACTGGTATGTCCGAGAAAGCTTCTAACACCTTTGATGTTGGTAGGGGATTGAAGTTTTGAGATTACATCGATCTTTACTTTGTTGACTTTGAGTCCCGCACTAGACACTTTGAGTCTAAGAACAATTCCTTCTTTGATCATGAAGTGACATTTTTCCCAATTAAGGACAAGATGAGCATCTTTACAACGTTAGAGCATTTTATCGAGGTTGTTTAGGCAGGTTTTTAAAGAGTTTTCGATGACGGAAAAATCGTCCATGAATACTTCGACTGATTCTTCGATCATGTCATGAAAGATTGCTAACATGCACCTTTGGAATGTGAAAGGAGCATTACATAGACCGAAAGGCATTCGCCTATAAGTGTATGTTCTGAAAGGACATGTGAATGTTGTTTTCTATTAATCATTATGATCGATAGGAATTTGAAAGTATCCAAAAAAACCATCAAGGAAACAACAATATTTATTTCTTGTGACTCTTTCTAACATTTGATCCATAAAAGGCAAAGGGAAATGATCTTTTGTGGTTGCTTCATTGAGTTTATGATAATCGATGCATACTCGCCAACCCGTAACGGTTCTTGTTGGAACAAGTTCATCATTTTTGTTGGTGACAACTGTAATACCACCTTTCTTTGGTACATTGTGAATAGGACTAACCCAAGGACTATCGGCAATTGGATAAATAATACAGGTATCCAAGAGTTTCATGATTTCTTTCTTAACAACTTCCTGCATATTTGGATTCAACCTTATTTGTTTTTGTACAATGGGTTTCTTCTCATCCAGAAGTTGTATCTTGTGTTTGCAGAATGATAGGCAAATACCATGAATGTCTGTTGTTTTCCAGGTAAAAGCTTCCTTGTGCTTTTTAAGGATGGATACAAGTTTGTTTTTCTTTTCTTTGGAAAGCTGAGATGATATGATAACAGGAAGAAAAGAGGGTTCTTCTAGGAATACATATTTTAGATTATCAAGAAGGGGTTTAAGTTCAAGATCCATAGGAGGTTCTTCAAGAGATGTTTTGATTTTATAGTCTGTGTTGATAGTGATTTTCTCAAATGGTGGTTCTTCGGTATCAGATTCAGAGTCAGAGTTTTCATCGGCAGTCATTGTCATGAATTCATCAAATTCAGCAAATATTTCTTCTTCGAGAAGGGTTCCTTTGATGGAATGGAGGATTTTACTACCTTAGTCTAAAACGAGCATCTACAATCTTCTTCTATGATTTTAATCAATGACATCGATACTGAAACCATGTATCAAATTCTGTTCAATAGGAGTGTTCATCGTAGATTCGATATTGAAGATCTATATCTTTATTATAGAGTAACATTTTTCCCTATAATGTAACATTTCCGCAGACGTTATATCAAAACGGCTTATAAAACCGTTAACGTATACCTCTAAACCCTATTCCTATGAAGGGTTTATTATCTAAAAGTGTATGTACAATCTACTAAAGCATATATTACAAGTCAATATAAATTTCAATTTGGATCATTTGAAATATAAACTCCCTCCAAGTCAAGTACAAGTTTTCAAAGCACAATGTACAAGTCATTAAGCATGATCTCTGAAATAGCCGTTTTACCTCCATTTTCATTCCAATTTCTTCACCACCACTTATGTACAAGCTACTACACTCAATATACAATGTTTAAACCCTAATTATTCTATTCATAAGCTTTCATACACATATTTACACTCAAAACCCTAATTCAAAAGTCAGAAACCCTAACCCGAGCAAAATACTAAACCATGACCCGTTTCTTGGTTTTTATCCATTATAAACCTAAACCAATACCCAAATAAGTTGTAATAACTTAATTTACAACATTATCAATCATGTTCAATCATCATTCCATCATCATTTCATCATTCTACTTCAATTATACAAGAAACGAATCCAAGAAACCCTAATTGTGCACTAAATGTAACTTTGACCCGTTTACTCGTTTCTAACCATTTTAATCCCGAACAATCAACCAAGAGCCATTGTAAACTCATGATATGAGTTTACAAATCATTATTTATCATTATCTTAGCAATGTGCAAGAAATCAAATCCTAGAAAACCCTAATGAATCCAATATAAACCCTAATCCAACTCACGGCTTATTCTTTCAATTTCAACCCTTTTTAACTTAAACCAATGATCAAACCTCATTGATAATCCTTTATATAAGTCCTATGATCAGTATTCCATCATTCCCAATCAAGAATGTACGAAATATAAGCCAAGAAAGTCAAGAAAACCCTAAACGAGCCCTATGTGAACCCGCGACCTCATTTCATCATTTTAAACCCGTTTAAACCCAAACCAATTGCTAAATCCTAATGACACTTCTTAATTCAGACCTTGAGAACATTATTCAATCATCCTTAATCATTACACATGAAATAAAAGCTTGAAAACTTGTGAAAACCCTAGTCGAACCCAAAACAGACCCGCACCCATTCTTACCTTCTTTTGACCCATTTCCAAGTCCACCCATGTGCAAATACCACCATGAACAGCTTCTATACTCCCCCAAGCAGCTTACCCACCTGCTTAAACCTTTCCTTGGTCCAAATTCAGTCCACATCTCCTCTCTTTAAGCCACAACAGCCGCGGCAGCCTTTAAGGGTGTCCACACCATCATTTTAGCCTCTAGACCTCCACAACTCATGGTATAGCTTCAACACATCAGTAGCTAGCTTGTACACATGTCTCTCAACAGATCCTAAGTGTTTCTTACTCCTTATACCTTCAAACTACTATAAATAGGACCTTAGATAGCTCATTCAAACTCGCACCACATCTCTTCTTTCTCAAACCCATAAGGCAGCAATCCTTTGCTCCCATATGATCCTAGGATCATTAAAGAAGTCTAAGAAGCGAAGCTTTGAAGATTTGAAGCCCCGGGAACAAGATACAAGGCGTACGAGTGGAAATACTACCCGAAACGACCCATTTCCACCATTTTTGCTTCTTGAAGCTCAAACCCAGGTTTTAAATGTTCTACTTCTGCTAATACACAATTATAATGTTCATATGATCCTAAATATACTCTTCTGTAAAGTTCAATAACTCAATTCATAACTCATTTTTCCCTATTATGATCCATACCGTACACCGAAACCCTAATTTTGCATTTTTTTTAAGACTAACAAGTTATAATTCTTAAATATTTTTTATAATCTATCCTATCATGCTTAACTATGTTAAAAATAACCACTTTATGATTAATGAAGGAATTTGACTAAAAATTCTACGCGTTTACGTTTTTGAAACCCTAATTTGACCCCGTTTTTTGCTTCCTAGCCTAACGAATCGTTTTTTAAATTTGTGTTACCCGTTAAAACTTCATATTTTAGTTTATTATAACTTATAAATGATCTATTTGAAATGTTAAAACATAGCTGGCATGGCAATTGTGTGACATGTTTCGTAATTATAATCCATCAAGGGGTATATATCGTAACTTTCAAGAAACTTATAACTAAAAGGACGCGGTTCACATAGGGCTTCAGTTTAGGATTTTCTTGACTTTCTTTCTTATATTTCGTACATTCTATGGAATTGGGAATAGATGAATACTGATCTTAGGACTTTATATAAGGGATATATCAAATGAGGTTTGATCGTTGGTACTAAGTTAAAAAGGTGTTGAAATTGAAAGAATAAGCCCGTTGAGTTGAGTTAGGGTTTATATTGTGATTCCTTATGGTTTTCTAAGATTTGGACTTTTTGCACATTGCTAAGATAATGATAAATAATGATTTGTAAACACATATCATGAGTTAATAATGGCTCTTGGTTGATTGTTCGGGATTAAAATGGTTAGAAACAAGTAAACGGGTCAAAGTTACATTTAGTTCACATCTAGGGTTTCTTGGATTCGTTTCTTGTATAGATTGAAGTAGAATGATAAATAGAGATTGAACAACGATTTATAAAGTTGGTAAATAAGTTATTTACAAACTTATTTGGCTAATGGTTTAGTTTATAATGGAAAAAAACCAGAGACGGGTCATGGTTTGGTATTTTTTGCTCGGGTTAGGGTTCAGACTTTTGAATTAGGGTATTGAGTGTAAATATGTGTGTATGAAAGTCTTAGAGAATAGAATATTTAGGGTTTAAACATTGTAAATTGAGTGTAGTAGCTTGTACAAATTGGTGGTGAAGAAAATATAGAATAGAAAAAAGGCGGTAAAATGGGCTATTTCAGAGATCATGCTTAATGACTAGTACATTGTGCTTTGAAAAGACATGTACATGACTTTGAGGGAGTTCTTTAGATATTTCCAAATTGAAATTTATATTGACTTGTAATATATGCTTTAGTAGATTGTACATACACTTTTAGATAATAAACCCTTCATAGGAATAGGGTTTAGAGGTATACGTTAACGGTTTTATAAGCCGTTTTGATATAACGTCTGCGGAAATGTTACATTATAGGGAAAAATGTTACTCTATAATAAAGATATAGATCTTCAATATCGAATCTACGATGAACACTCCTATTGAACAGAATTTGATACATGGTTTCAGTATCGATGTCATTGATTAAAATCATAGAAGAAGATTGTAGATGCTCGTTTTAGACTAAGGTAGTAAAATTCCTCCATTTCCATCAAAGGAGACCCTTCTCGAATAAATAAATATTTGCTGAATTTAGATGAATTCATGTCATGACTGCCGATGATAACACGACTCCGAGAATCTGATACCGGAGAGAACCACCATTCGAAACGAACACTATCAACACAGAGACTATAACATCAAAACATCTTCTGAAGAACCACATATGGATCATAGAACTAAACCCCTTCCTGATAATGCAAAATATGTATTCCTAGAAGAACCCTCTTTTCTTCCTGTTATCATATCATCTCAGCTTTCCAAAGAAAAGAAAAACAAACTTGTATCCATCCTTAAAAAGCACAAGGAAGCTTTTACCTGGAAAACAACAAACATTCATGGTATTTGCCTATCATTCTGCAAACACAAGATACAACTTCTGGATGAGAAGAAACCCATTGTACAAAAACAAATAAGGTTGAATCCAAATATGCAGGAAGTTGTTAAGAAAGAAATCATGAAACTCTTGGATACCTGTATTATTTATCCAATTGCCGATAGTCCTTGGGTTAGTCCTATTCACAATGTACCAAAGAAATTGTATTACATTTGTCACCAACAAAAATGATGAAACTTGAGTTCCAACAAGAACCTTTACGGTGGCAGATATCCATCGATAATGCCATAAACAAATGAAGCAACCACAAAAGATCATTTCCCTTTGCCTTTTATGGATCAAATGTTAGAAAGAGTCACAAGAAATAAATATTGTTGTTTCCTTGATGGTTTTTTTGGATACTTTCAAATTCCTATCGATCATAATGATTAATAGAAAACAACATTCACATGTCCTTTCAGAACATACACTTATAGTGCGAATGAGCTTTCCGTTCTATGAAGCCTCCTTTCACATTCAAAGGTGGCATGTTAGCAATCTTCATGCACATGATCGATATGAAGTGCAGTCCAATATTCATGGACGATTTGTTCCGACAATCAAAACTCTTAAAAACCTCCTAAACAACCTCGATAAATGCTCTAACGATGTAAAGATGCTCCATCTTGTCCCATAATTGGGAAAAATGTACTTTCATGATCAAAGAAGGAAGTTGTTTCTTAGACTCAAAAGTGGTCTAGTCTGCGGTGACTCAAAGTCAACAAGTAAAAAGATCGATGTAATCTCAAAAACTTCAATCCCCTACCAACATCAAAGGTGTTAGAAGCTTTCTCGGACATACCAGTTTTTACTGACGTTTCATTAAGGATTTCTCTAAAATTGCTCGACCTCTTACTAAGCTGCTTGAAAAAAAATACTCCATTTGAATTCGATGATGAATGTCAAAAAGCATTCGAATTATTAAAAGAGAAACTCACATGTGCTCCTGTGATCGTAAACCCAAACTGGAATCTTCCGTTTGAACTTATGTGTGATGTAATTGATTTCGCAGTTGGAGCTGTCTTTGGTCAAAAAGATGGTAAAAACTTTCACCTGATCTACTACGCAAGCAAAACCCTTAATCCCGCTAAAAAAATACACCGTAACCGAAAAAAAGCTTATGGCTGTAGTTTTTTCATTCGACAAATTCAGATCCTATCTTATTCACTTAAAAACTATTGTTCACACCGATCATTCAGCTCTAAGGCACTTACTCAAGAAACAAGATGCTAAACCACGTCTTATTCGATGGATCTTACTCCTGTAAGAATTTGACATAGAAATCAAGGATAGAAAAGGAACAGAAAATGTTGCAGCCGATCACTTATCTCGAATTGAAAATGACAAGTCAAGCAATGACAGTGAAGTCGATGATAACTTTCCTGGAGAAACTCTAATGGAAATTAATACTAAAGATGAACCTTGGTTCGCAGACTTTGCAAACTACTTAGTCGACGATATTATACCGAAAGGGATGACATATAACAAAAGAACAAGTTTTTCTCTGACCTCAAACACTACTTTTGGGAGGAACCTTACCTTTTCAAAATATGTTTTGACGGTGTGATCAGACGCTGTATATCTGGACCAGAAACCCGAACCATTTTTGATCAATGTCACCACAAATCCACCGATGGACATTATGGACCAAACGTAACTGTTAAAAAGGTCCTAAATTCAGGATTCTATTGGCCAACAATTATCAAAGAAGCTCATACTCTAGTTCGCCTATGAGAAGCATGTCAAAAGATAGGGAATATATCAAAACATGATGAGATGACCTTAAACAACATTTAAGTATGTGAAATTTTTGATATATGGGGTATTGACTTTATGGGACCATTCTCGAAATCATATAAGTTTGAATACATTTTGGTCGCTGTTGATTACGTAACTAAATGGGCCGAAGCTCAGGCTTTACCAACCAATGATGCCCGAGTAGTTGTCACTTTTCTAAAGAAACTATTCTGCCATTTCGGAATGCCCAAAGCTCTAATCAGCGACGGAGGAACTCACTTCTGCAACAAAATAATGGAAAAAACAATGAAAAAATATAGAGTTAGCCACCGTTTCTCCACATCATATTATCCTCAAACCAGTGGTCAAGTTGAAAACACGAATAGAGCTCTTAAAAGAATTCTTGAAAAAACTGTTAAAGACAATCTTGCTATTTGGTCAAGAAAACTTGATGACGCTCTGTGGGCTTTTCGCACTGCCTACAAAATACCTACCAGTACCACACCTTACAAACTCATATATGGAAAAAACTGCCACTTACCATTTGAAATTGAACATCGTGCATACTGGGCTCTAAAGAATTGCAATCCAGATCTCATCGTTGTTGGTGAGAAAAGAATGTTTCAGTTACACGAGTTAGATGAACTTAGACACCAAGCATATGAAAACTCTCGTCTATACAAGGCAAGAACCAAAGTCTGGCATGACAGAAAATTAAGAATGAGAAAAGAATTCAAACAAGGAAACAAAGTTCTGCTATTTCACTCCAAGTATAAATTCAAACAACCGAAACTCAGATACCGTTGGCTAGGACCATACGTAGTAAAACATCAATATCCATCCGGATATGTTGAACTATATGGTAAAGATGGAAAGACGTTCATAGTCAATGGCCATCGACTTAAACTATATCATGAAGAAGATAATGACCCAAGGGAAGCAGTAACTCCTTTTTTCCCAAAAGAATGACTCACGAAGTACGAGTCTAGCTAAAGACTCTCTTAAAAATTAAGCGCTTCTCGGGAGGCAACCCGTGCTTCACTTAAGTGTGGAGGAGTCCCTCCTCCATTCTTCTGTCATATCCTTTATTTACTTTCTAAAAAAAATATTTTCTTTTTGTGTGCTTTTTGTTTGTTTACTTTTATGCAGGTACTTTAGCTTAAAGATATGGAAAATTATAAAGTATGCTCAAGGATAGCCCTCTCTCAGCTATATTTATATGCCCCGGGAAGTATCATTTTCCTTAATTTTCCATATTTTATCTCTATTATCAGTTATCAGATTGAGGGCAATGTTTAACTTAAGTGTGGAGGGGAGCCAAATTGGAAAAATTAATCATATCCCTCCATGTTTACCCTGCCAAAAATTTTCCAACTGATATTTTATGAAAAATCTTAATATATATATGGTTTCAATGTATAAAATGCTCTTAGTAAGGAAAATCCAACCGGATTGACATTATAGCTAGTACAACCTACTCCACTAAATTGTGAGAATTATAAGCCTCTAGAATATTCGGGTACCCACTTTTGGTGCCTAAGATAATTGATGCCTTTAGCTTGTTCGAGTTAAGGAGTGAGCAATCATATGTATCTATTCCATCGTTATGGATGTTATAAATGTGTTTTATGTCGCCTTTTCTTGAGCATTTGTATTGGTTAAATCATTATCTTTTGAGCGAGCCCGTTAATTTAGAAAGCTTTCTAGAGACTTGGTCCTAAAATCATCATTTACTAGACCGAAGCCTAATCGCATGTAATGAATCCAGCAAGTCCCTGTTCTTGCAAAGCACTCCCTTTAGTGCTAAGTATGAATGAAATACCAGTTGAATTGAAGAAGTTTTGTGCCAAGCCTAGCTATCATTTTTGGTAAAAAATAAATATATATATAATATACAGTTATATATATGATATATTAAAATATATATATAAAATACAAAATAATAATATATATATATATATGTATACTATATATAGTACAAAGAAATACAAAGGCTTTATGTTTCGGCATGTGAATATAGTAACCGTTTCCAGTGTATCACAGTTTGCCGTTTCGTCAGGTTTTTTATGTGTTAATTACAACCTATGGTAGCTGTCTATATATGTCCTTGCAAATTAGCGATGTTTTTAACAAATATATAAACCCTATCTGAGTGGCATGAGTGGATTAAAAATCAAACACTATCCCTATATGAGGTGCTATGTTATATGTCTATGCCTGAAAAGTTACCTAATATGCAAACTCTTATGAATCCAATTTCTCCACGCACATAATGAATTTTATTTTTCTACGAGCTTCGATTGCTTAAGGGCAAGAAATAAGCTAAGTGTTGAGGGATTTGATAACGCCCAAATTATACATGTTTTCTATGGCGTTATTTATATATATCTTATCATTTCTCGTGAACTTTCGATACTTAATAGCTTAAAATTGCTTGCAGGTTCACTTATACGTTAGATACATCAAAATCAAATACTTATACGTTAAAGAACACATCATTCAAGAAAAGAACAACAATCAAGCCCAAAGTGTCAAATGTGCGCCGTACTTACCATTTGTGTGCCGCACTTACCTTCAAGTCAAAGACCGTCAAAATCGCATTAACTCAACAAGTACGCCGCACAATCTTTTGTCTGTGTCGCCGCACTTCCCATCTATAGTGAAAATTTGTGAGAGACTTTAATGCAGCAGTCATTTAACCCAAAGTACGCCGCAAGGCTTATGCCGTAGGAAATGGTGATAGGAAACCATACGGAGGGCCTAAACCTCTGTGTTCCAAATGTAACTGGTTCGTCTGATAGTATATATATAAAATACTAGGCAAATCCAAACTCTTTACCCTTGACAAAGGGAAAAAGTCAAGACCTACTTAGAAATAAAATATATAAGAATCAATGATAAAAAGATTCCGGAAGAGATATTCCCGGGTCGTATGTCCCAACGAGGCTGCAATTGAAAATTATCCTGGTTTGAAGAGAAATTGACTGATGGAGAATATATGATATGAACACTGATATAATTATAACTAAAATTAATTAAATAAAATCTAATTTAATCTACGGGAAACAAATATAGGAAATGGGGATCTTAAAAACTACGGGAAACAAAATTAGTTATTGGGAGATCCTAAAATTAAATCTAAATTAAA
>BQNB010068938.1:18902-33669 GCA_026074375.1 Tanacetum coccineum
TAATCGAAGTACTTGAGCTTTTGTTTATGATTAATGAGCTAAAAGGATGAACGATTACTACACTTTCAACTTAAAATGATTAAAGGTTGATTAAACACAAATAAGGACTAGCGGTGTATCAAAATCAAAGAAAGGTGCTTAACAGTTGTTAATTGAAGTTGTAGGGACGAACTGTGTAAAACCGGTTCACTTTGGAGCGCTAAATGCTAAAACATAACTTCTGAGGACCAACGGTGTAAAATTGTTTCAAATGTGGGGGTTACTAAAGCAACCAAGGACTAATGAGAATTAGACATGAAGGCCTGGGACTAAAAGTGACAATTTCGAAATAAGTGTCACAAAATCACTTCCCGCCTAACAGCAACCTTTCTTCTTCGATGTATATTAATATAAAATGATAATGTTTCTTTATTTCCTCTCACGGGCACTTACGATTATCGTCGGTAGAAAATAATACACCACGTTGATCGAAAAAGGATCACGATCACAATGGTATAGGTTATAAGTCCCGTAATGAACCGTCACTCAAAACCGAAAACCTAAAAATGACTTAAAACAAGTATAGTTTCTCATTGTTTAAGTGTTAATTTGTCTTGTAAACCGATTGTTAACTCGCCTTGTAAACAATATTGTTAATTCTCCTTCCACGCAAGATTGTTAGTTCGCCTTCCAAACCGTTTGTTAACTCGACTCTTGTTTACTCGTTGTTAACTCGCCTCTTGTTTACTCGTTGTTAACTAGCCTTGTACATGATTGTTAACTCGCCTTCTGCTAACTCGCCTCCTCTTTATTTGTTTACTCGCCTCCTAAACAAGATAGCTAACTCACCTTCCTTCCACACCATTAACTTACCATGTTAAACGGATTGTTAACTCGCCTTCCACACCGATTGTTAACTCGGCTCCACAAAACACCAAAAATGTACGACATCCTTTTCTTGTCTTCCAGGCTAAGATAGTGGATCTATGTTCCCTTGTCTATACCAAACCATGTAACAACAAAAAACCAGCCAACAAGCTCTTTAAACTCCAAAAATAAGCAGTTTAACACCGATAATAAACAACAAGAAGAATAATCCAATAAGCTTTTAATAAGCTTGAAAGTACAACGAGACTAATTAAGCTAAAATGAGCTTTATAACGCTGTAAACACCATAAATAATAAGCTTCGAAATAAGGTGAAGAAGAAAGCTTAGTAATGGTTTTTGAATACTTAACACACACTTTTTGACCAATAAGCCACGTGGATAAGATTTTTGAAACAATGACCTATAAGAAAACGATAGAATAATCTCTATTAAACAATAAAATGACTAATAAACCGGGAGATATTAATCCTAAAATAAGTTGGAATAAGAAAAATAAGCTAATAAGCCTAACAAAAAGCGATAATAAGCACCACCACAACTAAACCACTAAACCCACCCGAGGCTCTTGATACCAATTTTTATCCCATATATTTAACCCATACACAACAATAAGCAATACCAAATAATCAATAAGCTAGAAAAGAGTAGAGAGAGAAACTAGAGAGAGAAACAAAGATGGAAGATTAGATTAGAGAGAACGAGAGGAGTGAAAGATTACACACACATACAAAATGTAAGAAATGGCAACCAACACCTTCTCCATGTGTGGAGAGGGTCCTATTTGTACCCTAAGGCCACCACGGGCTCATGGGCTTTTTAACTTGGGCCGGGCTTGGCTTATCTTGGGCTTTGAGCCCGAAACAAAGACAATATTAGATTACAATCCAAGCCCGTTGAACCCGACTAGCCTATTACATTACAAGACTAACTTTGACTAATAAGACCGATAACATTCTTGTTCTACTTATATAAAATTAAGGCTAACAAACTTGAACCCACTCAAGCAGATAAGAGTCATTGAGCAGACAAGGCAATAGAATGTAATCTTTTGTAATAACTTTATCTTTTGAATTTGTATTGTAATGAAAGTTAAAATGAAAGGTTATCAGTTTATGTTGTTCAATTTATATCAGTTGTATAAGAAGAAGTTGTTTTGCTCACTTACAACTTATTTTAACTTAGTCTATTTGTATATTCAAATAGGGGGAGATTGTTGGGTTCAGTTCCTGAGCCCTTTAGTCTTTCAGAAGATTTAAACATAAAATCCTCTAAGTGTTTCCCAAGCTGAAGTCTTTCAGTTTGAGTCGTTGAAGTTTCTTTAGCGTCAGCTCTTCAGGTCCTTAGAAGACTGGGAAGTATCTTCACTTCAATGTATGTAGCGGTATGAAAACTGAAGAAGGACTCTTAGAAAGAGCTTTAGTTCAGCTTGGTTGACAATTCTAAGTTGAACGTTGTCTATCTCCTTTACAGAAGTTGAAACGTGTTGTTTCACTTCTAGAAGGTTTACAAGGCGGGAACAAGATTGCTTTATGTCAAAAGGAATAAAGCAATCTCTTTGGGAAATTTTACATCTAAATTTGGTATAGAAGTATAATAACTTTCCTCAAAGGACTGTACCTAGTACTAGAAAGCAAACGTACATTAAATGGTAGCTCAACCACCCATTTAATGCTTCCCACGTAGACTAGGTTAAACTTGTAAACCCTAATCCCTTTGCCTATAAAAGGAAGGGGATTCCCAGAGTAAATGTTATCTCTTCCAATTAATGTGATACACATTGAAGAGTTCATTTATCTCTCAAACAAACTGAATGGTACTACTAAAGCTGAAGCTTCAGTTTAGTCATAAGTAGTTTATTTTCTTACTCTCTTAACTTTTGTTAGAGTTTAAGTTCGAAAGAGATAACACCTCAATTGTCATTCAACCACCTTGCTATTCCGCAAGCAAGGTGCGTCATAGATTCTTTATTTGATTCTAATAAGAACCTATACGTTGAAAAGTACTTCTGTGTGTTTTAAAATTGTTCTCTATATTCTACATATATATCTGTTTAAAACTTACTTCGTTGTCATGGAATCTGATAAGTTTAATTTGATAAACCTCAATGTTGCAAAACAGGGTCTACAAGGCTGATTAATCGCCGATTACGCGCTACAAGGCTACCAACCTTGCCGATTAATGTAACAAGGTCAAACAAATAGGTCAACCGTGGTCAACGACGATCAAGAGTGGTCAATGATGGTCAAACTTACCAGAAACCTTCTAATCTTGCCGGAAGTACCTAAAACTCACTGTAAGCTTGTTTTAATCACTTATAGTAAATGTTTAAATCTATTCAAAGTTTTTTCAGAAAAAGTCTTGCCAATAATATCAAAAACTAGCCAAAAATACACAAAACTTGCCGAATATACCCAAATTTTGCCAAAATGCTAATCCGATTAATCGCCGATTAATCCTGCCTTGACCGATTACAAGCTACAAGGTGGTCGACCGCCCGGATAATGATTCACGATTTTTGCAACCTTGATAAACCTTATATCAGATTCTAAGGGACCAACATATCAGATAATGTTAACATGACTCAACAAACTAGTGGAGGTAACAAGAAGAAAATGAAATCGAAGAAGAAAAGGCTAGTTGTTGGGGGGAGATCTGAACTCACAAGTCACGTCAAATTTGAATGAGAATACTGATTTATTGAATGAGGAAGAAGTTGTAAAGAACATTAGAGCTCATATCGGGTTTTCTTTTAATCTAGATAACCCCAAGGTCACAAATCGATCTCTTTGATTCGGTTGTGTCTCCTCTCAGGTGTTTTCATGTTTCCCATGATAGGCTTATCTTTAAATTGTAACGGGCTTGGTTTTGAGAATAAAAAATCATGGATTTCAGGTTTAGTCAAAAATTATAGCCCTATATTCTTGGGTATTCAAGAAACAAAGCTCGATTAAGTAGATCAATTTGTGGTCAGATCTCTTTGGCTGTGTTCATTTGTTTCCTCTGCTTTTAATAGCTTGGTTGAGGCATCTGGGGGTATCCTCACCATGTGGGACTTTTGTGTCTTCAGCATGGAGTATAAGGTTATTGATAGAAATTTTGTGGGAGTTGTTGGGTCGTGGTCTGGTGTGTCATGTAAGGTTGGTCTTTTAAACATTTATGCCCTACAATTAATCTCTCTAAAGGGTCAGCTTTGGTCTACTATTGAAGGTCTTATCAGTTTTATTAATGCTATCTAGATCCTCTTTGGTGACTTCAACATTGTTAGAAGTCAAGATGAACGCCTTGGTAGTTTCTTTGATGTTATTGAAGCTAACCCTTTTAATGATTTTATTGCTCGTGTCGGCGTCTTTGATGTCCCTATTGGTGGTAAGCGTTTTACTAAGTTTGATAAGAATGGGAGAGTGCTAGCAAGCTTGACAGGATTATGGTGTCTAATAATTTTTTTCACTTCTGGACTGATGTTGTTGTCTCTGTCCTTTGTCGATCCTTATTTGATAATTGTCCTATCGCTTTGAAGGTGGGCCTCCCTAATTTTGGGCGTAAGCCGTTTAGGATTTTTGATAAATGGATTGGTGTAGATGGTTTTCAAAATATCATCTCTTCCTCTTGGCCTCTCACGGCTCTGCATTCACCCCTGGTCTCGCTTTAAAAACAAACTCAAGCGTTTAAGGCATGCAATCAAGGCTTGGACTTCTAATCAAATTGAGGCTCATAATAATTTGAAAGATGGCCTGTTTAGGCAGTTGTTGGGCTGGGATGAGAGGGCTGAGCAGGGTCTTATTGATGACGAAGATGTTGCTAAAAGGGAAGTGATATGTGTTTAATCACATATCACTTTTCTTTACAAAAACGAGCTTAAATGACCAAAAACAAATGGAAAATACATCGTATATGTCTGTTTTGTTAAATGTGTTATGCAGGTAACGAATATTCATAAAAAGACAAAAACAAAGCCAAAAAGGACAAAACCAAGCACGGGATTGGAAGAGCATGAGAAAATGAAGCCGAGGACGTATTTATCTCTATAGGCCAATCCGGAATCATTTATTGGGCCAGGTTAAATTTGCTAAGACATGAGAGTTTCTATATTAAACCTAATAACCAAACTATTGTAAAACCCCGTCTTTAAGGTCACTACTAAATTCGAAATTTTAATTAATCTCTAAAATTTAAATAATTCCTTTTCATTATTTTAGTCGATTTTTATTAAAATCGTAGATTTTAGGAACCCTCGCGAATACTACAAATTAAACTTATCCATTTTATCGGTCGAGAAATCAATGAATGCCTATTTTAAGACTTGCGAGCTTAATTATTTTAATTTTTAGTAATTTTCATCTATTATTTATGTTTGGCCGAAACTGAGACAAAAATCGTGTTTTTATTAAAAATTGAAATTTAACGAGCTAGATTAGTGTTTGGGCTCGAGATTAACAGATGTATAAACGTTTAACGAAGGTGGGCCGAAGCCCACTCTTTCTCTCTTGTTGCTCGGAAGCCACAACCCAAAACAAACACCCTTAATTTTTTTTATCCAACCCATGACCCAAGCCCAAGTTTACTTTAATAAAAATTGTTATAAAAAGGAAGCCCACTCCCCTTTTTATGTATAAGCCGAGCCAAACACACACACAAAGATCATAAAAAAAATATTGTTTCCCTCTCCTCTTCTTGTTCTCTGTTCGACACACACACACAAGAAACACCACAATCATCAACAAGAATCCACCAAATCATTCCCATTATACTTCAAAACACTCACACGATTATCCTCAATCATTCCCAATTATCAAAAACCAACATGCATCAAGAATCATGATTTCTTAATTTTTATAAAACTTTTGATTTTAGGGATTAAATCAAATTGGGTGCAAGAGAAGCACTAAGGGTTGGTTGTTATTGTTTTTAAACAAGTTTGGGTGAGACAAATCAAGACTTTTGGTCCTCTCTTGCTCCTTCTTGTTTTCGGCCAAGACACCAAAACCACAAGGGTTTATGGTTTTGACCAATTACTTGTTTCCCCATCTTCTTGTAAGTATTTTCTTTGATTTTGATTTGGTTTCAATTATATATGTGCATGCATGTTAATTTTGGATAATTGGGAATCCATGATTAAGTTGTGTAAAAGAGGATTATTGGTTTATGAATGTTATGGATGATCAAATAGGTTTAGTAGAAATTATAGGTTAGTTTGAGAGTGTTGGATGCGAGTTTGATGCGAAATAATGAAAAATTGTGGAGGTTTTGAAACCCTCACTTAGATCAGAAATTTTAGGCTTCATTCAGCGAGATGAGTGTTGTTGTAAACTGAGATTTAAGAGATTAGTGTGGCGGTGGTCGTTATAATGAACGCGTGGTAAAAAATTTGAGCTTCCAACTCTTAAAAACGAAAAAGATATGACGATTTGAAGTTGGGAAATTGTTTTGGCAAAATTCTGCACACGTTCTTTTTGTGCAGAATTTTGGGTCGTTTTGCGAGTAGTGTAACTTGGTCATGCCAATAGCTTTACTAGATTTGCAGGACCCTATGATTAAGTTCTTCGAGTCTACTTTCCAACGAACTAGGCCTCATCGATTTTTAATTGCTTACAGTAGTTTCCCCCCAAAAATGGTTTTACAACATTAAGTGTCAAAACTGTGTTTGCTGTCCAGAAATTCGATTGTAAAGATGCTTGAGGTGCAGGCGGGTCAAAACTTATTATTTTTGGACGAAATTTAAACTGGAAGTTGTCCATAATATGTATGACCTACTGAAGTTTTTTTAGATTTTTATAAAATGGTTTGAGGGGTCTGATGTAGCCAAACTTTTGCAAAGTCCAGCAGACCCTGTTTTAGAACAAGTGTCATTATTGTTATTTCTATTAGTTCTTAGGCTATGGTTTTAGGTTACTATGGTAGTTAAATAACATATAAGGGTAACTTAATATAGAGGGAGATCGACTAGTTCGACCATTTAACGTTCCTTTAAGTAAGCCGATCGTTTAGCAAAAAACGGATAAAAATTTCAAAGAATGTGTAATCAATAGAAACATTAAGTGATATAGTCCATGGATTCTAAAGTATCATTTTTCATGCACATTATATATATGTACATTGAGTTGCGTATTTTATATGGCTCGAGTATCAATCGCATATTATATTTATTAAATAGGTCGCGGTTGATTGTCGGCGTTCGTTCCATCTTTTCGTGCTTTCTTGATTGGCACTACTTCACAACATCAATGTGAGTTCATAGCCCCATCTTTTCTCTGTTGATAGTTTTCACAAATTGTTTTCGGGGTAAGAATACATGCTTGTTTTACTAAGAAAACTTATTGATTTCCACTACTTAAGCGTTACTTGACTATCTTTATTAAAGCTTGATTTGCTTACTACATGATTTGAGATCATTGATTATCTATTTGTGAAACTGTGAGTTTTGGACACATTATTTGTTTTACTTTAGACACAAGTGCTTTTCAATTGGATGCTATCCAGATTATTGTCTGAATGCTATTGCCTAAGAGCCACGAATACGAGTGCAATTCCCTTATAATTACGAACACGGGTGCAATTCCCTTATAATTACGAATATAGGTGCAATTCCTTTATAATTACGAATACGGGTGCAATTCCCTAAGAATTACGAATACGGATTTGATGTCATGAGCTTAGTGCAATAATACATATTACTTTTTGGACTTGGTAAATTTATTTCTCTTGTCTACATTACTTAAATCTTGTTGTTCACTAATAAACATTATTTGATTTTATTAAATCACTACTTGGATTTTGGAAATTATACTTTGAAATATTGTAACGCTACTTTTCTTACTGTAATATTACTTGAATTATTTCACAACTGCTTTTACTTAAACCTATGAATTCACCAACATTATTGTTGAGGTTTTTGCATGTATTTTCTCAGGTTATTATATTGCTAGCTGAGCATTGGGAGCATTCGAGCCGCGTGGATATCAAAACTTTAAAGACTCGGTTTTTCTTCACATTCGATAATCATTTTTCTTTAAATATACAATTGAGCATGGTTAAACTCTTGTCATTTTTGTTAAAAGCAAATTATTGGGACTGAATTTACTCTGATATTTTAATCGAATGTGCATTTCTTTTAAAACGTCTCTTTTAAGGTCGTTTTCTATAACTTGTACTTTATGCTATGAAGTAGCACCCCAAAGTGGTATTCCGCTGCGTTGTGATTTTATGAGGTTGTTATAGATTGGTATCAAAGCACTCGTTATAGTGAACTAGATCGTTTTCAAAACCCTAGACTATAACCGTTTTTTGAAAAAATTTAAGAGTCCTCACCATTGTCCGATATTAGCGCGCGCTTGCTTCCAGGTAACTTATATTCTCCCTTTTGCATCCTTATTGCTATTATATTAATAATGAATATATAATGCTTGGTTATTATTTTGCTCTCATACGTCTATCTTATGACGTCAGATTATTTTCTTTATATTGGTCGGTTATATATACGCTGACCATTCCGATTATCGCGTACTTCCTGTTTTCTTATTTTCTCCCTCGAGCGTCAATACTAGTATTATATATGGATACTCGTACATATATGTGCTACTCTCCTCTCAATTTCTTACGCTTATCTTCGGGATCACCGCCATCTATATATATAATAGTGATTCCTATAAGTGTTGACTATTTATGGTTACTTTTGGCTATTTTTTTGGAACTTTCGAGTAACGTTTGTATTTTAATGGGAAAATTTTTGCTTAAATCCTACAGTATCTTTGCATTAATGAATAGACTAATATGTTAGGTCCTAGTGGCGAGTTGGATGGAACGCCAACTCTTTCGGATGGTTGAGATACGACCAAAACCGTGGAAACAAACTTAGTGTGTACCCATAATTTATAATGCAGATAGTTAGGATTATAACTAATTTTATTTGACTTGGAGGCTACTGGGTTTCTACATGGGTGAAGGGTAAAACATATGAGGACCATGTGGTTCTTTGGATAAATCCGTAACTATTCCGAATGAATGAGTTACGACTAGAACGACCAAACTAATAATAAATTATGCCTAGATTTTCAAAATGAGTTTGAGACCAATATTGTCATATTAAGTGCCCTATTTTCTAATTAAAACCTGTAGGATTTAGATAAACTTAAACATGGGCTTTCATTTTGGGTCAAACGGAGTTATAAAATGGGAATTATGCTAAAAACGATAGAACAAGAAAACGTTTTAAATAATCAGATTTGGCACATGAGGGTAAAATGATAATTCCACTTAGGATCTGAACATTTTGAATTAAATCTCTTGTAATCTCAGTAAACTAGAGTCTAACATCTTGTTTAAGGCGAAAACCGTTCATTTATACCTATTACGGATTTTGAAATATAGGTCCATTAAGTCAGATTGCAAAGGGCAGAAATGTTTATGTAATGATAATTACCTACATATGTGTATAGTACTATGGTAAGTCTTAATAAGTTCTTTTTCTTTGATATTTTATGAGCGATGCGGTGATCTCCGAAACATTAACGTGACTTTATTTTATTTCCTTTTTGATAATATTGACATTCGGTGTACTTTGTCAATTCCACTAGTTATTTTATTGTTCGACTCCGAGTCCGAACACTCTTCTTAAGATTTTGAATCGCGTATATTGTGTTTGTAATCCATTGTTTTGAAATCTTCCAATTGATGGGAGTACGGCTTAATCTTGTCACCTCGGATCGTGCCGTCTTTTGGCACTCACCTTTGGAACATGATGGACTAACGTCTCATTACTCTTCTTGTTACTTCTTATGATTTTGAAGAATCATGCCGTCAAGTAGACACTCCTTTTTACTTAATGTAGCTTTTGGTCTTGTTTTGATATTTTGTTTTGTGTCGGCCATACTTAAGTAGGATGATTTATAATCGTCTTATTGAAATGAATTGGGACGCTTCTTCATTTGAATAAGGAAATTATAAACCGTCGAACCATAAGTTCATAATTCATCACTTACATGGATTGGGACGCCTCTTTATGTAAGTGACGAATTGTGAATGAGTGGGCTTATGTGTATCCGACATAGTGTGCGTTCGTCCGTACGAATCATTCTTTGGGCTATGAACTTCTTTCGACTCATAATTTGTTATATGGATTTTTTCGAATGTATATCGACCTCCGCGAACTTGATAAGCTAATCGTAATGAACCCTTAACCGTTTCCAAGAATTGATGACTTTTCAAACTATTCGTTTCCAATGGCTTTTTCTTTGAGTCATGTATTTTATCCTTCCTTTTAAGAATTCTCACGGCACTCAATCCGTTTGCTCATATTCATTTCATATATTTGATGCTTTGACTTTTGTTCATTCAATTTTCGTTAAAAACCTTCACCAAGGACCTGAGTATATCCTCATCTCTTCTCAAGTAAACCGAAGACGAATATGGCGAATTGAGCACCGGAAAGACGCTCCCGTAAGGAGGGGAGGATGTAAAACCCCGTATTTAAGGTCAGTACTAAATCCGAAATTATAATTAATCTCTAAAATTTAAATAATTCCTTTTCATTATTTTAGTCGATTTTTATTAAAATCGTCGATTCTAGGAACCCTCGCGAATACTACAAATTAAACTTATCCATTTTATCGATCGAGAAATCAACTTAATTATTTTAATTTTTAGTATTTTTCATCTATTATTTATGTTTGGCCGAAACTGAGACAAAAATCGTGTTTATATTAAAAATTGAAATTTAACGAGCTAGATTAGTGTTTGGGCTCGAGATTAAGAGATGTATAAACGTTTAACGAAGGTGGGCCGAAGCCCACTCTTTCTCTCTTGTTGCTCGGCAGCCACAACCCAAAACAAACACCCTTAATTTTTTTTATCCAACCCATGACCCAAGCCCAAGTTTACTTTAATAAAAATTGTTATAAAAAGGAAGCCAACTCCCCTTTTTATGTATAAGCCGAGCCAAACACACACACAAAGATCATAAAAAAATTGTTTCCCTCTCCTCTTCTTGTACTCTGTTCGACATACACACACAAGAAACACCACAATCATCAACAAGAATCCACCAAATCATTCCCATTATACTTCAAAACACTCACACAATTATCCTCAATCATTCCCCATTATCAAAAACCAACATGCATCAATAATCATGATTTCTTAATTTTTATAAAACTTTTGATTTTAAGGATTAAATCAAATTAGGTGCAAGAGAAGCACTAATGGTTGGATGTTATTGTTTTTAAACAAGTTTGGGTGAGACAAATCAAGACTTTTGGTCCTCTCTTGCTCCTTCTTGTTTTCGGCCAAGACACCAAAACCACAAGGGTTTGTGGTTTTGACCAAATTACTTGTTCCCCCATCTTCTTGTAAGTATTTTCTTTGATTTTGATTTGGTTTCAATTATATATGTGAATGCATGTTAATTTTGGATAATTGGGAATCCATGATTAAGTTGTGTAAAAGAGGATTATTGGTTTACGAATGTTATGTATGATCAAATAGGTTTAGTAGAAATTATAGGTTAGTTTGAGAGTGTTGGATGCGAGTTTGATGCGAAATAATGAAAAAATGTGAAGGTTTTGGAACCCTCATTTAGATCAGAAATTTTAGGCTTCATTCAGCGAGATGAGCGTTGTTGTAAACTGAGATTTAAGAGATTAGTGTGGTGTTGGTCGTTATAATGAACGTGTGGTAAAATTTTGAGCTTCCAACTCTTAAAAACGAAAAAGATATGGCGATTTGACGTTGGGAAATTGTTTCGGCAAAATTCTGCACACGTTGTTTTTGTGCAGAATTTTGGGTCGTTTTGCGAGTAGTGTAACTTGGTCATGCCAGTAGCTTTACTAGATTTACAGGACCCTATGATTAAGTTCTTCGAGTCTATTTTCCAACGAACTAGGCCTCATCGATTTTCAATGCTTAAAAGTGGGTCAAATGAGGTTTACAAGATTAAGTGTCAAAACTGTGTTTGTTGTCCAGAAATTCGATTGTAAAGATGTTGTGTGCAGGCGGGTCAAAACTTATTATTTTTGGACGAAATTTAAACTGGAAGTTGTCCATAATATGTGTGGCCTACTGAATGTTTTTCAGATTTTTATAAAATGGTTTGAGGGGTCTGTTGTAGCCAAACTTTTACAAAGCCCAGCAGACCCTGTTTTAGAACAAGTGTCATTAATGTGTCTTTCATAATAAGATTACTTAGGCTATGGTTTACGGGTGAACTATGGTAGTTAAATAACATATAAGGGTAACTTAATATAGAGGGAGATCGACTAGTTCGACCATTTAGCGTTCCTTTAATTAAGCCGATCGTTTAGCTAAAAACAGTTAAAAATTTCAAAAAATGTGTAATCAATAGAAACATTAAGCGATGTAGTCCATGGATTACAAAGTGTCATTTTTCATGCACATTATATATATGTACATTGAGTTGTGTATTTTATATAGCCCGAGTATCAATCGCATATTATATTTATTAAATAGGTCGCGGTTGATTGTCGGCGTTCGTTCCATCTTTTCGTGCTTTCTTGATTGGCACTACTTCATTGCTTCTCGGTGAGTTCATAGCCCCATCTTTTCTCTGTTAATAATTTTCACAAATTGTTTTCAGGGTGAGAATACATGCTTGTTTTACAAAGAAAACTTATTGATTTCCACTACTTAAGCATTACTTGACTATCTTTATTAAGGCTTAATTTGCTTACTACATGATTTGAGATCATTGATTATCTATTTGTGAAACTGTGAGTTTTGGACACATTATTTGTTTTACTTTGGACATAAGTGCTTTTTAATTGTATGCTATCCATATTATTGTTTGAATGCTATTGCCTAAGAGCCACGAATACGGGTGTAATTCTCTTATAATTACGAACACGGGTGCAATTCCCTTATAATTATGACTACAGGTGCAATTCCTTTATAATTACGAATACGGGTGCAATTCTCTAAGAATTACGAATACGACTTCGATGTCATGAGCTTAGTGCAATAATACATATTACTTTTTGGACTTGGTGAATTTATTTCTCTTGTCTACATTACTTAAATCTTGTGGTCCACTAATAAACATTATTTGATTTTATTAAATCACTACTTGGATTTCATAAATAATACTTTGAAATATTGTAACGCTACCTTTCTTACTGAAATATTACTTGAATTATTTCACAACTGCTTTTACTTAAACCTATGAATTCACCAATATTATTGTTGAGGTTTTTTCATGTATTTTCTCAGGTTATTATATTGCTAGCTAAGCATTGGGAGCATTCGAGCCGCGTGGATATCAAAACTTTAAAGACTCGGTTTTTCTTCACATTCGATAATCATTTTTCTTTAAATATACAATTGAGCATGGTTAAACTCTTGTAATTTTTGTTAAAAGCAAATTATTAGGACTGAATTTACTCTGATATTTTAATCGAATGTGCATTTCTATAACTTGTACTTTATGCTATGAAGTAGCACCCCAAAGTGGTATTCCGCTGCGTTGTGATTTTATAGGGGTGTTACAGTATTTAAACCGTTTCATATTAGTGAAGGAAATGTTGTTCGGTCTTAGTGGATAGCAGTATTTTGTATTGTTCCGTGTTAGTTGAGAGCGTAGTTTTGCCCGTGTGTGAGTGCGTTGCGATTGGTTGCTCGCGATAGAGCGGATACCCACTTCCTTATTAGGATGTGGTGTGAGATGTAGTAGTATGTTTTGTGAGCTCGAAATGTATTCGGGCTGACCAATTATACCGTTTGGTTAGGAGATATGATAGGAAGAAATAAACCATGAGTGGTCACAGAGAGTAATGGAAAGAGTTGTGGTGATCAGTTTGGAAACCTGATCATACGTTTGACTGTGTAAGTTTTGAGAGGTAAATTGACCTACCTAAGTGAAGTGAGATTTAAGACACTTGTTGAGTAGGATTGAATTGGAGAAGTTTAAGGCGTGTGATGATGTGGTATAGATTTTAGAACGGCCTTCCTAGATGGGTAGAGCCGGTATTATTGACCAAGTAAGGTTTGCTTAAGGATTTTTGAGTGTGTAAGTAATGGAAAAGTAGAGTATGAGTTGTATTGTGTAGGACATATACCCGTAGGGTTAGTCCCATTGGTAGAATAACCAGAAATATTTGGCAATGCCAATTCTGATAGAGTTATTGTCACATCAAGGATGGGATCATATCCTGATAACCGACTGAGGCAGTAAGACCTAAAATGGAGGAATTTTTGATGCTAAAAGGTAGCATGAGAAGTTATCGTGATTGTGTGGTCGGATATGGATTGACCGTGAGAAAGTGTAGGACTGGACTGTGGAAAGACTTAGTCTTTAGGGGGATCATAAGAAACCTCGCTTGAAAAGACTAAACCTTAGTGATTGATGTGATTCTTTAAGGAATGAAATATCCTGTTAATGATGTGAGTTGATAATTTGAGTTGAATTTTGGGGCGAAATTCCTTTAAGGGGGTGAGACTGTGATAACCGGTAATATTCCCAGGGCTAAGTATAATAAAATATTATAGTTTTGTATGTTGAAGTCTTTCGATCTTGTCAGTTTTCCTAATGAAAGCTGAAAAGTTGACTTCTGTTGTCTATTTTGCGTAAAAAGCGGTTTCGGTTTAACCGAGAGTTTTGATGAAGTTTTTAGTTCATGAATGAATCATTTATGATTCGTTTTTCTGTTTTAGAGTGGTTTTGAGGTTTTTAGTGCTTTCCGAGAAGTCTTCCCACGTTTAGCGAAAAATCATCACGCAACGCGTACCGGCACGATAGTTTATTTAAGTGTGGAGATTTATGAAGTTGGGAATGTGTTAATGGGTTTATTTATTTAATAAATTCATAATAATGAAATAACGTCTATTTAAATCATAAATCGTGAGTGTGAGATTTGAAAGTTATTAGAAAAATGGTTGTTTTCGTGAAATTCGGTAAAA
>BQNB010068939.1:6023-33669 GCA_026074375.1 Tanacetum coccineum
CCTAGTTTATAGTACAAAAATGAAAGAAAACTATGGGCATGGAATATACACATGGAGACATACATAGTTGGAATGAAATTTAGTTATGCCACATTATTATTATATCTATCTATTATATTTAAAGATTAAATCCTTTAATTTAATGTGGAGGTATTCATAACTTCATGACTTTAATTTCTTAAATTGATTATGAAAGGACATAGAAGTGCAAGGGTTGTTTGAGTTTAATGATGATTATCAATGAAGGGTATTCATGACTTCAAGACTTCATGATTTCCGTTTCTTAAACCGATTATGAAAGGAGATGGAAGTGCAAGGGTTGTTAGAGTTTAATGATGATTATCAACGAATATTTAAAAGAGACTATTTTCTTTTCTATTGCCGACGGAGCTGAGAGAAACAATTGTGACATGGCACACTTTCTAAACCGTTGGATCATGTAAAAATTCAATCTCGACCGTCTAAATTGGTTTTATGCTTATCAAGAACATTTTAAAAGAAATCCTATAAATTTCTTGCACATGAAAAACACATGGGATTAAAAATATAACTTGCATACATATTTTTAAGGGATCTCCAAAATATTAAACTGATTTGAAGTTTTTAAGATAACGTTTTTTAAAAAATTATTTAACAAAGTAAGTCTTTTCAAATTATTTAAGATACTACTTAATTAGTTTCTTTTCCTAGACAAAATTACAAAAGTTTAAAAATAATGAAAATGAGCTTTTAGCAGCCATGCATCGTTTACATCTCCACATGTTTACAGTTCACGTCTCCATTAATTTCTTCATTTGCGACTCCTTGGTGATGGGAATGATGTAACGCAACATTCTGACGTCATCACTACAATGAGTTCTATGCGATGGTTTGACGAATCTGTCATCAACACGATGTCGGCATATATACTCCGCCTTAAGAAATGGCGTACACTAACAACCAACGAATACGATCAACCGTTTAACGAGAACTAATACGATAACAATCTAAATAATAATACGAAAACCATATTACAAAAAGATATACGAATGTATGCTATGATTGTATTGATTCGCTCAACAGCATCGGATTCGCCCAGAACTAAATCAATTGAACCGCATCGAACATTATTCGTAAGACGTAGTCACATTTTTTTTATCGTGATACGTACCTGCAATTAAAGATATCATAATCATGCCGTAACGACGAAGGGGTTGGTAAATGTCAAGGACAAAAGAGACGAAGACCTCTTATAGAGACAATAGCTGTAGAAACATTTCATGCATTCGGGCCCTATTTGTTACTGAATCATAGATTTCTAATGAGTTTATGATTTGTAAAATAACAAGCAGAAATTACCCGCGCGTTGCTGCGGGCGTTAATTTTTCGCGCGTTGTTGCGGGGCTTTTTTTTTGTTTGGGTTTATTTTTTCGGTCTCATTTTTAATAGTTTTTTTTCTCATATTAAATGATAAACGCGCGTTTACTGCGGCGCATTTTTTCTATCTTATGTTTTTGTGCGGATTTTATTTTTTCGGTCTCATAACATATTTTTTTTGACCCAGCCGCTAAGAAGTTGTAAATAGTTAAAAATAAAAGCACGTCTCGTAAATTTTTTTTTCCTTCTTATTTTTAGCGAAAGAAGTGGGGGTCTAAACTAAAAAATTTTTTTATCGTGATACGTACCTGCAATTAAAGATATCAGAATCATGCCGTAACGACGAAGGGGTTGGTAAATGCCAAGGACAAAAGAGACGAATACCTCTACGTTGCATAGTTTATAGAGACAATAGCTGCAGAAACATTTCATGCATTCGGGCCCTATTTGTTACTGAATCATAGGTTTCTAATGAGTTTATGATTTGTAAAATAATATAAGTATTATCTCAAATAACTTTGAAAAGACTCACTTTGTTAAATAATTTTTTTAAAATACAATAGTTATCAAAGACTCATTTATATACTAGGATATTCAAAGTACATTATTTCACCGCATATGTAAATTAGCGGATCGAGTTCAGTACACCAAACTTTCAAAGTTTACATGTATGAATATTTACTATAATATTTTAAAGATACTAGACGAGTACCCGTGCATAGCAACAGGATTTTATAGCAAAAGATAGTTGTGATGATAAAAAAAGTTTATGGGTTATAAACGAAAAATAATACAAGTTTGAGAATTTTAGATTGAAAATAATGTTTTCCCTGCTCGACCCGACCGGTTTAACTGGTTGAAACGTTTCCGGTCGAAAAACGGGTCAAATTAAACCGGATTTTATATTTTTGAAACCCGGTTTGACTTGGTGAAAAACCGGTTGACCCGGTGGTCGAACTGGTTGAACCGGTAACTCGATGACCCGGTAACTCGACCGGATCAAATAGAGACTCGACGCGTCAAATTAAACCGGTTTTTATATTTTTGAAACCCAGTTTGACCCGGTCGAAGACCGGATTGACCCGGTGGAAAACCGGGTTGACCCGGTGGTCGGACCGGTTGAACCAGTAACCCGATGACCCGGTGACTCAATCGGGTCGAATAGAAACCCGGTTTCCAAAAAACATTGATTAGTTTCCAAATATAAAATTAAGAAATGAGCCTATATGCTTTATATATTAGTATAGATTATGCATCCAAGATTATATATCTTAACTCGAGCAAGTTGTTTATGTAATGAATAGCTAAGGTGCATGAACTATATATGTACACCTCACCTGACTTGCATTTTGTTATATAAAATTATAGAAAAATGTAAAATATATATGAAAAATAAGACATAACGATCATAAAAATAAAAGTTTTACATGTCACACCAAGAAACACAATTTACAATACATAAATAAAAGTATCTAACATTAAATTTTTTTAAAAACAATTGTATAGTAATAATACATATTTATAAATATATTAACACATGAGAAAATTTTATAACCATCTAACGAATAACAAGATAAGTGTATTCAATAATATCGATCAAATGGTTGTTAACTCCAATTATAAACTTTTCACCTAATTTATATGGTAGGAAGTACAAACATTATTATATACAACGTTAAGAAGCATTTGGTCGTGCATATTTTTTTACCTATATCCTTGGACAATTTTATTCATGAGTTTTTCTCGTGTTTAATTTGATCAACTGATATACTATATGTTAATGTATCATGAAAATTAGAGTTTTAGACTGTGTAATTGATAGTAAGATATGTTTCAGTGTTATATCGTATGTTTACATAAACTTGATTTAGATCATATATTCGTTATTTTCTGGGGCTATTATATATTGTGATGTTCCATAGATTTGTTTACGGTATGACACTGATTTGTCATATCATTTAAATTCTTCTTTTATATATTTAAACGCTTCTTCACCTATACAAACATCATAAGAAAAAGAGTATCCGTGCAACGCATGGGTATTGATGTTAAAAACATGGTATCAACTATAACCGATGATGAATAAAAGATGATGGACGATCTTGTGTAAGGCCTGGTTTGTGAAACTAAACATGCTACCACTCATATAAGTTAAATGAAAGAAGCAGAATGTATGCAATTACGAATAAGACTAACAAATATAAATCCATGAATGACACCAACAAATATAAACCCACAGTAGATGTTGATGTCGCTGAATGTGAAGCAAAAGATTTGCTACATGTTGAAGTTCAAGATGTGACTGCGCACATAGTTGGTGTAAACACAATTGAATGCAACAGAGGACATAAAATTTGACGCTTTTGAGGTTCAAGTTGAGGATGCTAAGGTTGAGAACTATCAAGTTGATGATAGTGAGGTTGTGGTTAGTGAGACTCAAGTTGATGAGTCTGATGTTGATGATGCTTGAGTTTATCGCTTTAAGTATTTTATATGCATTCTTAAACATTTGTTTTCATTATTTGTTTTCATGATTACTTGATCAACGATGTTGGTAGAAATATTACATTACGATATTTAATCGATACATTTTCTTCATGTTTTGGTGATGACAAACATGTAACTTATAACACATAACGTAAAGTGCTTAAGTTACTCGTAATCACAAATCATCAATTCATACGTCAACATCTTTCGACGTCTCATGTTTTCTTCAACAACAAATTTAAGTTCGCACCCGACGTAAATCACTAAAGGTATGAACAAAAAAACTTTAATTTGTTGAATGATCAAAGAAATTTTTTATTTTTACAAACCTTACATTTTTTTATAAAATGGGACAAACATTTAAAAAAAACATATACAAAACATTTTTGTATTTATAAGAAATGTTTTATTCAAAATAAATATTTTGAATTCAAATTTTCTACCCAAAAACGGCTAGAAAGTTCCAGAAAAACCTTCTCCACAAAAAGACAAAAAAGGGAGCATCTGAAAAATGGGCGGCCCCTTAATTAATTAAGGGGACCGGCCATAATTAAGGGGACCGCCCTTGTATAATTAAGGGGACCGCCCAAATAAAAAATTAATATTTTTTCCTATAAATAGTGGACTGTTTCCACAGATTTTCTCACCTCTTTGCACATAGTTTTTCTCAGATCTAAACTCTTCTTTCAAACCTTTTTCTTTGATCACTTAACTTGTTATAAGTTTGTTTAAATGTGATCCAATCATCCATCCATTCAAGTGCAAGAGAAGAACTCTCGCTATCATCAAGATGCGAAGTTATGTAGTTTAGTTAGTGCATTCGTGACATGTCTTACATTCACAATGTATAGATCGAGTCCATGTATTCCAAACTTGTGTAATAGTTAGATCATGGTGATCATAAGAAGGTATGTTAGATCATGATGATCTTGGTAGTGTCTTGGTGATGTAAAGTTGTGAAGTGTAGGGAAGATGTGAAGTGTAGTGAAGTTGTGAAGTGTAGGGAAGTTGTGAAGTGAAGTTGTGAAGTAGTAGTGAAGGAGGTAAAGTCGTAAACTGAAGTGAAGACGTGATGTGAAATGAAGTTGTGTGGCGAAGCGAAGTTGTGAATTGTTTGTTAAAGTAATGTGTTTAGTTGGAGATATTAGTTTAGCAAGGATTAGAAATGAATTTGGCTTAGTATCGGAAATCGGTGTAAGCTTTGTTGTGTTTGGTTTTCTCTGCCTAAAAGGAGCTTGTTGACTAGTGAAGTAACTCTTAAGTTGGGTACTCGAGGAGTGAAGTAAGGTGAAGAGGTGCTTCGTGACCGAACCACTATAAATCATCGCGTCCGGTTTGCACTTTCTTTTACCTTTCGCTTTACTTCTCTTATTTTCTCATTATCGCCTAATTTATATTTGCATGGATCTTATGTGTGTTGATTGTTGTTTATATTGTTTTGGTATGATGATTGTGTCATAGGATACGTAGTTAACATTATGATTGAGTTTTTTTTGCTATGACATGTCTAGTGGATATGAGATGTATTATTCATACTCATCATATTGCATCCAACTTGATGGATAATTTGATACAAAATATTTTAAGCTTTTAAATAGAAATGTATTCACCCCCCCCCCCTCTATGATTTCCACACACGATACAGTACTAAACTGTCTCTGTTGTTGAACGTGCTCCTCCCTTCATTTATTCGTCTATCAGCTATGTACCCTCCTTTGTGGATACGATCTTCCCTCCTACTGACTGGTCTAGTTGATTTTCTGGGTGTTTCTGATGCTTCCCCTTTGGGCAATTCCATTCTAGCGAATGCTTCTTTCGACCTTACAAAGTCGTCCAACCTGGTCATCATTTCATCCACCATCTTTGGTACCTTGTCGGAGTATCGTTTAGCCAGTTCTAGGCACTTATGAGCGTCCAAGAACGATGATATCTTCATGACCCCACCCCCACGAACCCCCCCTCGGAAAACCTGTGATAAAGCCTGTTTTACGTCCTCTTTCCTGAAGGCATAAGGGTTTCGGTGGCTTCCTACTAATATTAGTTATTTCTATTATGGATCTTTAAACATGCCCTTCTGGTCCGATAAAAACTGGTGTGATGCTTGGCCTATGCTAATAAACCAATATGTCGATGCTCCCTCTCGAGAGGTTCTCGAACCATCATCCCGCGCTCCTATTCAGGGTTTGTTGGAACATACAACACCACACCGGCATAGGCCATTCGCCTGAGTTTGCTGCGGAGGAGAACTGACTAAGATGGTCCTCCGAGTCAGTCATTCCGTCGTATAGTTTGATGTTTGTTGGCATCTTGAATTCTGGGCCGGTGAATTCTATTATCCTTTGGGTTAACGGGGTCTTCACTGCATCCTTAAAAGTCTTCTTTAAATCCGCACCCCCACCTCTTTTCTTGTTACTACCGGCTGAACCCTAGTCCGGTCTGCATCATCAAAACTTAAGCGTATCGGAGACACATTGCACGACTGTTATGATCTTTCAACTGTGACCTGGGGCCGATAGGTTTCCTTCACATTTTCTCCCTTGCGGAAGGAGACGAAGGGAGTTTCAACATTAACTTCGAGAGCCCCTCCCAAGGTGGACCCGTGGACATTTTCGGAGACGCCGCTAGGGGTGGCTCGGATGTTGTCCCCAGGGGTTCCCCTAAGTAGTCCACCCGTCATTCTAATGCTCCGATAGATTGACTAAGTGTCCCATGGATGGCGCCAATTTGTTGAGGTAAATCTTCGCACCCTCGGCAAGTCCTTTGAACTTCTAGAGCGAGAATCCTTCGGTAACTTGTAGGGTATGAAACAGACGTGTTAGCCTCGCCTTGGGGATGTCCCAAGACCAAGCTCCGGCGCAAGAGTAAGTAATGGAATACCGAGAGGTTTGTATGAGTAAATGTGGTAGTGTATTTAATGTGTAATATGTAAGTAAATGAGAGGTATTTATACCTATTTAAGGAACAGTGCCGAGGTACTGTCCTTGTACTATGCATGTACTGTGCCTGTACTGTAGAGCATGGATCCTTGAGCTATACCTAGGATCCTTGTCAGGTGTCAAGTGTACTTTAGGGACATATTCCCGCGAAATCAGGAGTCGAGTAGCATGTGGTTTGTCTTCCGGTGGGCCTTTCAGATACACCTCCTGAACGCATCTTTCGTATCAGCCTTTCGGGCAATGCAAAACCAAGGTCAAAACCTGCAATCCCAAATGGCAAATTTAACTGATATGCTTTCAAAATTTGTTACTGCTAATAGGGGTGTTCAAAAAAACCGAGAAACCGACAAACCGAGCCGAACCGCTTGATCCGAAACCAAAAAAACCCGAAATCGAAGAAACCGAAACCGAAAAAAACCGAAACCGAAAAAACCCGCTTATCACGGTTCGGTTTCGGTTTTTATTTTTAGATATCCGCGGTTAACCGAACCGAACCGTGTATAATATACAATAAGTTTTTTTATCTAAAACTTTAATTAAGTATATAATATTGGATTATATTATTGCACTACTTTTATTATATAATGAACTTTTTTGTTCCTAATGTAAACATTCGCTAAACATCTATTTGTGAAAAAAAGTAAATGTTGTCGTAACTTATAATTGTCCAACAAATACTTTTTGTTAACATGTTATGTGTGCTTATATGAATACGATTATTGAGATCGAATAACTTTAATATGACTTTAATCTATTTAATGTTATTTAAATTTACTAAAATGACAATTTAGGTTCGAAAACATGTTATCGTTCATAAGTTGAACTCGATAAAACGTCTACAATGGTTAACCGTGACCCGAACCGCGGGTAACCGCTCATTTCGGGTACCCGCATGTCCGGTTACCCGCATAGTACGGTTCGGTTACGGATAGTAAAATTAATTACCCGCCCCGCGATGTATAGTATAAATCTTCCAACTAACCGAACCGAACCGCCCCGTGAACACCTCTATCTAGACCCATGTTTTTAAAAGACCCATCTAGACCCAAAACCCATCTAGAATCCATGACCCAACCCAACCCAACTCATCTATTTTGTCACCTCTAAGTGAAACATTCAATACCATGACGTATATATGTATAAGTTTTGTAGAAGTTGTACAGTTAAATGGTTATAGATTAACATTGGATGAGTTAACTTTTACCATTTATTTAGAATTTCATAAGTCAAATGTGGGTATTTTGAATGGGTCTTTAAGCTAATTTGAACACAACAAAGACCAACATATTTTTATCCTACGATTGAAAGATGACCAAATGGTAATGATATTTTTTAATACCACAAGTGACCATATACACTGTTTTTCCATTTAGTTCATAATGAAGTGGATTACACGAGTACAAATATTTTGTTTCCTTCAGAATTTGTTATGTAAGATAACTTTAATAATAATTTTTTCTTTTTCTATTAGTAAGAATAGATTTGATACAAGACTTAATCATTACAGCTTAATTGAAAAGTAGACGTCGGCCTTTGTTCAAAAAATTCGACACCATCAGACCGATTTTCTAACGTACAAGTAATGTTACAATCTAATGAGCAGATCGCGATTAGATTACAGGAACAAGATGCACGTAATTTAGAATAAAACGTTAAACATAACAAACTAACGCTATAGCTAACACATAACTACCATACATATCGATGAACATTAAAACATAACATGTGATGTAAGATAGCTATGATTTAGTTCTATAACAAAGTCAGGACACATCGTGCAATAGTAAATCTTAAGGGTAATAATGCTAGAATAAATCAAATGTAAGACAAGAATCGGCGTATAAATGTTAAAATGATTATTAATAATGGCTTATGATAGTTAGGAAATTGATGTTATTAAAAACATTCGGGTTTGGTAGTTATGAAGAGGGAGCCATTTGTGATAAGTGAGAATAGTGGACAGTTCTCAATAGTGTTGATGATAAGAGAGTCTTTATAACAAAAGTTACCTACTCATGCTCTCGATTGTGAACGAATCAAATGTTGCTTATATATAATAACGACGCCAGCGCACACGACGTGAAGTGATCAAGACTTGTGCAACAACAAGATGAAGTTTGCATTGTTCGGCGTTAAGTGATGAAGACTTATGTTTAAAATTGGTTTGATAGTCTAACCTTATAGCCTAGAAGTTTATTACATACAGATAACATATTATACTCTATAATTAAAGAGTGAGATTTCCATCTCGAGGCTGTCTTAAATGCATCCATCCAACCCGCCCCTTACCCGATCTCAGCCCCTACTTCTCTTTCCATTTGTTTATTTTTGATACACGTAGTGGGTACGTGTCATGTCTGTTAGAGATTAACAAAAAACACGCATCAAACCACACACAACATCACCGATCTTCTCTCCTTCTTTCTCTCTCTAACAGATCCTCTATCTCTTTGTCTTCAACAACAAAAAGAAGCTCGGTGATGTTGTGTGTTGAGATAAACCTCAACACACACTCAACACTAATTGAGTGTTTGTTGATTTTCAGTTGTGGGGTACTAATTGAGTGATTTTTCATATGAGGTTTCTCCCTAGAAAAATGAAAGAGTCTTACGCACTCTTCGATGCCACCAACCTCTTCGTTGCCGCCGTTCATGGTGTGTGGCGTTGGTGGTTGGTTGGTGACGTTGGTCATGATAGATGGCTGATTGTGCTTTGACCGATTGAACTATCCCAACTAATTATAACTTTTATATAAAGGGCAGCAGCTGCCATTAATTGCATTGTGGGAACAGCAAGGTAAATTGAAAATATTTAATTTTTGAATTAGGGTTTTGTTATAATTAGGGGTTTGGTTGATTTGTTAATATTGAAACTTTTGTATGCGGTTTGTGTTAAATTGTAGCCGGAGTTTTTATGCATAATTTGCATGATTGAATTTAATGTTATATGGATACGGTGGATGCAAACTTATATGTCATTTTGATTGATGACTGGTAGGCTGTTGATATGTATAATCTGAGCCTTCCACATTGTTGTTCACATTGTTGTTGTTCATGCTTAAAATTTAGATGGAAGACAAAGTGTGTTTGCATTTAAGACAGTTCGGGTAAGGGGCGGGTTGGATGGATGCATTTAAGAGGCTGCTCAGACCCTTGAATTTGCTCTGGCTGCACAGGGTGGACGGATGGTTGAGTGCGAGAATCTCTCGCCTCAGCAACCTCCACGAACTGTCTTTTTTATGTGGGTTTGTTAGTTTGCTTGACCCTATGGTGTCTTGCGATTTTGATCGACGCCATTTTCTGTCAAAACTGCAATGAACCAACATACTTGCTTTGATTATCTCATGGCAGCTTAGTATAAAAATGAGATGGGCTGAGCTTAGAGGCAATGGTGATGCTGTTTGTAAATTTTATATAATACGGGCGATGATGAGATTTGTCTGCCTTTGTTGTTTTGGTAAACGTAGTGTGTCGAAACCCGTATCTTGGCGGGGCGACCACGTGGTTGCAGCCATGGCGGGTTTTCTGTACCGCTTCCATACTCGCAGGCCTGAGCCTCTTTTTTCAGACTCCAAAACTAAAAGCAAGTTGTTCATTTTTCGAATTGGCTTTGAAATAACCTAATCTGCCATTATTGAAAGCGTTGATTTAGATGTGAGACGGTATTTCTAAAAGAGATGTGCTTATTTATTTCATTTGTTAATGTGCATTAAATTTTGGAGATTATATCCCTGTTGTAAATAGATGGTTAGTTATCTACTTATTATAATGACAGGAAGTTTGAGATTGCGTTGTGGGGGTTTTGTTCCGTCCCTTCACTGAAATATTTTACATTTTAGAGGAACAAAATGAACCGTCGTGGCGCCTCATAATTTCATTATTTTCAGGCAAGTAGTTGCTGCGGTATGATCTTGATATAGTCATTGTTCATAGGTTAGTTATTATAACTTATAAGATTGTGTGTCTAGATATAAGTGTTTGTTGCATCTTTTTTCTTTGAGAAGAGTTTCGCAAGCACTTGGACAACAATGATCGTTGTTCTTTGATGGTGAGCAAAGGTTGGGCAGTTGGGAAGTGAGGCAAACAAGGAGAGTAAAAAGGGGGTTGTTTTAGTTTCTCGAGTTGAACCAGCTGTTGTTACCTATCGTAAACGTGGCACATTGGAAGCAACAATAAAAGCTATACGTGTTACGCGGTTTGTTCGAGCTTATCCAAGGTATCTGCATTTAGTTGAAACAGTTTTTTAATTAAAGTTGGTCGCAAGTTTTATTATTACATTGTTCTGATTATTTTCTGTAGTTTTTTTCAGACCGCAACAACTGTCTCTTTGGTGCGGCTCTGGAAGTAGTGAAACTACTACCCTTGAAGATGATCGTGGCATTGGAATTCAATATTTGAACAAAATGCCTTGGTAACATAAGATGTCCAGGTATATCAGTAGATTACTTCTTCCATTTTAATTGTGAGTTTGCTTTCATGGGATGGTGCTTATGGATTTAGTTTGCACAATCAGCAAGTCAACGAGCAAACCAAATAACAAATTTCTCTAACAGCATGGGAGAAGCAAGAATAACTTGGTAATCTCAAGAATTTTCTTATTTCATCCATGTTATTTGCATCCTATCTATTTATAAAACTTATTTCTCAAAAATCGACGCAGGTGGTTTAAATTGCCTGCATCTCATGTAATCCAGACCGTCAGACCTGATTATGATGAAAATAGCAATGTTTCAGCCCTATTGAGTGGCGCTTATAGGTACCTTATATGTGAGTTTATGTTACCATTTGTCAATTGTAGTTCTTTCATACTCATTTGATGATTGTGTTTGTTATATTATCGGGTTTTTGTATACTTTGAAAAGTTTCGATTGCTATTTTTTTTAGGATTTTAGCTCTTCTTCTTGATAACATATTTGAACTGATCTGAGTAATTTATCATCTCACAAAACAATATAAGCGAAAATATGCATGTTGGTGAGTTTCGACGGAAAAAGTTAAACTCTTGGTTATAATTGACATTCCAGTATGTTCCTCAGCCCTCAAACTAACTCGCTAACATATGCCTTCTTTGTTATTTTTTACAGGTTAACAATATAAATCCTACAGAAAGTGAGTTAAGAAAATTAGTGCATATACATGACCGTCATCAACATTAGTAAGGTAAAAATGTATTTATGTATTTACATACATGTGCTTCCATGTTAATAAATCTTTAAATCCAATCCATTCAGGGATGCTATGAACTTATCCCTAAATTTAAAAATGGGACATTTATCAACTAATCTCGACCCATCATAAGCGATGCTGAAAATAAGCTGCCCACATAACCCTTAAGACACCAAAAGGGTTGCTGACACCGGATTGACTACTGATATAGGCTATCCAAACAACCTATATTAAAATGCCAAGACATCGAGAGGGTTGCTGAACATAAGGTATCCAAACAGCACTCACTAATATGTTTCGAATGCTAAATGACTAATGAAAGTATGAAACGTGATATCCTAACAGCCCTTAATAACGTATTAGGTTGACATAAATCATCAAGAATTAAAGGATCACAAGACATTCCTTATATTATGTGCTTATGTATACGCTTAAGAACAAATGCCAAGTGTTTGGTGCAATCAGTTCGGAGCAAACCGAAAGCGTCTAACTTGGAAATCATCATAATTTGCAAGCAGGTATGGCTCTACTTCTATTGTTTATCCTAACTTCGCGTCATTTTTTATCCTAACTTTGCGTTATTATATGGGCATAAACACTTTTTAACCTTGAGGTATATTACAACAAAAAATGACCCATTTGTACGCAAATGGGTCGAAGCCCTAAAATTAGTGACTTTAATGTGAAAATAAAATGGGTGAAAGTGGTTGCGGGTCAGACGGGTAGAAAGTCGCCCAAAGTATATTCACTTTTGACCCCCTAATTCGCTATATTCAAGAAGGGATTAGATATATTCAAGATAACATGTCTTTGATAGACATTAACATGCCATAATATGACAGCAACTACACCTTTTTGAACTACTTTATGATATTTATCTGCTCAACCACAGTACATGTACATAATGTTTATATAAAGATAACATGTCTTTGATTATCAGCTACAACATGCTATATATTTGAAGGCTGTAACACCAAAAAGTATATACATGTACCCAGGTAACAATTATTGATTAAGGGCGTTGTTACCATAGAACTAACTCCATAAAAAAGTACGCCACTTTTTTCCAATTTCCATGAAATTGCAAGCTACACTTTCGCATCGGTAGATCTTCATAAGCCATCTCCTTAGGAATTATGAACGCGTGTCAACTGTCTTTTTCATCATTTCTTTTAGGATTAATTCTATAAAACAATTTTGCGAACATATAATAAAAACAATTTTGTAAAAATACACATGAAAATTAAATTATTTTACTTTCATAAGTACAAACGATTATGTCATTTCGGTTGTTGGCTGCTGCCATAATACGGTATGGATTAGCCTGTTTCTTTACAAATGCCGCTTCAATATGTGTTTGTATAAAACGCGTGGGTGCATGTCTTTTGGCTGCCATGGGAAAAGAAATGTTGGTTGATATGAGTTAATATACAATATGTTTAATTATTACTACGTCCTCATAACATCCATGTGGGCAATGGGTTGAAACGGGAAATTTCTTATTATCTCGAATCATATCGTAACTTTCATAAGGCGGTGCCAATCATTCCTGATTTGGTACCGTTTGGTTGCTGCAATGTTTATGCAGAAAAATAGTTTTTACAAGAGTTGTCTCTGCTAAAATTATGTCCAGAAAAAATGACTTTAGATGCTGATTTGTGTGTGTGCAGAAAAGTGGTTTCAAAGTGATGTTTAGTTGCTGAAATTTTTGCACCAAAATGTCTTTGAAGCATTGTTAGGTTGTTGTAACTTCTAGACATAAGACTTATTGAAAATTGTTTTTACGCAGAGAATTAGATTGCATAACTATGGAGATGAATCGAGTATTATTCCTCTTGGTCGTGCAGAAGAAGAGGATGATCATAATTGGGAAGGCGGATGCTGAGAGAACATATGATGTTGTCTTAGATGTTGTTGGCCACACCTTCATGCCTTATGAGAGGAGCTGCACCAACAGATCAAGAAAGGGCAAAACTAATGATCCCAGTTATTGATATACCTTAAGATTTGTTGTGTTTGCCGAATACGTTGCAAATTTGTAACAAAGACCGTTTTACGACATATACAAAATATATAAAAAGGAACTTTGACAAGGGCAAAACTATCAAGTCGAGAGTACATGGGTCATGCTCTTGAGTTGAACTCTGAAACCCGCGCCCCGCAGCGAAGTGCGGGTTTAAAACCTTGTTATATCTAAATGTTGACTATTGGTTTTGACGCACTTCTTTTATCATTTTTATGTAATCAGCTTTTTGCATTTTTTATGTGACTTTATTTCAATGCAAATATAGGTATGTAATGGTCACTTGTACGGTAAGTTTCCTAATTAAAATAAGGCTAGATGTAGTGGTAAAACTTCACTCACGTGACACGTCAGCGCCACATCAGTTTTCTTTCTTCAACTTTACCACTCACCTTTCACCCTTAAGGCTGGATGGTATGATGGTGATAAACCCACCTGACACGTGAGCGCCACATCGGCTTTCTCTCTCCAAATAAAACTCACTTACAACTCACCTTTCAACCGTAATAAGAACTCACCTCACCACTAAAACTCACATTTCATTAAAATACCTATTTTATATAAAATACAACCCACTAAATACCCACACTCACAACAAATAAAATATATGAATTAAAAAGTGAAAGGACCCACCATTATCACAACTCACATATGTGAATTTCTCACCGAATGGCTCCCAAAAATTGTCAAACTCACCATGCTAGTAGGGGGCTCGCCTAGGTGAGTTTTAGACCGGGATGAGACTCGCGTGTGACTTGAGGAAGTCGCCTAGGTGAGTTTGGCCAAAGTCACCACTATACCGTCTAGCCTAATAACAACTCACCTTACCCACCAAACTCACCTTACCCATCATTTTTTATTTAATTACTTTAATTCATAAACTAAAAACGTAAACGTATGAAATTAATAAAAACGTAAACTAAATTAAAGACTTTTATTCATAAATTAAAAACACTACATAAAAAAATACAATACGAAAATAAAAATACATAATAAAGTACGAAACAAACAAAGCTAAAACTAAACATTACGAGACAAATGTTCGATCAAATCGTGTCGAAGGTTTTGATGCACTTGTGATGATCTGATCCACATCATAACTTGTTCTACTTGTTTTTCGTTTTGTAGCAAGTCTTCCGGCTGATGTGCTTCATCCGGGAACCATTTGGGAGATATCGCAACTTTTTTGTATTTGCGAATCATATTATATAATATGATGCATGTGTACATCATATTAATAATTCTTTCTTTGTTTAACGCTCGTGTGAGATTGACTAGTACGGCCCATTTCTTCTTAAGAACACGAAACGCTCGTTTCACATTTTTCCTTGTCGATTCCTGCTTTTGCTTATACGAAATTCGCTTGTGGTCATCATCAAGTTCTGGAATCATTTTAAATAGTGACGCCAATTCTGGATATATCCCGTCAACAAGATAGTATCCATATGGATAACTTACGCCATTAGCTACAAAAGGAATCTTTGGTGCTCGACCGGTTTTGAGATCGTTAAATAAAGGGGATTGATATAAAACGTTGATGTCGTTGTTCGACCCATCAACACCAAAGAAAGCATGCCATATCCATAAATCTCGTGACGCAACAGCTTCTAGCAAAATGAACGGATTCGAACCATGATCACGTCTAACATATTGCCCTTTAAAAGCGTAAGGACAACCAAACCACTCTCAATCCGTACAATTAAGACTTCCTAACATCCCCGGGAACCCGTGTTTTTCTTTGTGATGCCGATAAATTTTTTCAATATCAGTCACCGTAGGTTTTCTCATATACTCAGGACCATAAATATCCATAACAACTTCACAAAAATGATCAAGAGCCATACGTGACGATCTCTCACTTATTTGCATATATTCATCTATAAAATTAGCATTAACGCCGCATGCCAATTGACGAATTGCAGATGTGCACTTTATCAACGGGGAAATGCATTTTCTTCCGGTACAATCAATATTATTACGAAACTATGCATCGTGATTAGCTACTGCAGTAACTATACGGTTGAAAAGAGGGCGAACCATTCAGAACGTCTTCCGGAATCTAGTTACATTGTACATCGGGTCCTCAGAAAAAAAGGCGGCGACTAAACGCTAATGAGCACCAGCACGATCTCTGGTTATGCTGTTTTTCGTCACTCGATTTACTTGTCGTCTAATCTTAAAAAACGCAATCGCTCGTTTAATAAAACTCTTCTTATGGCTACTAATTTCTTCTCCTTCTTCTACATCATCTAGGCCCATAAACGTATAAAAATTCATTTTGATTAAATGAGGAATGTGAGAAGTATGTATAAATAAAGTGGGAGAGTTGTGTATAAAAATAGATGAAATAGTGGGTATTTATAAGTAAAAAAGAAAGTTTTTTAAAAGGAATGATTTTTTTTAAATGCAACGTTTAGATTTTTTTGTGGGGCCCAAGTGTTTACCACTCACTTAGGTGAGTGGCTCACCAAATACACACATACTCGCGCGCGAGTTTGCTCCCTCGAAATAAGACTCACTTAGGTGAGTGGTGTTTGATTCGGTGAAGAATTTACCACTCCGTCTAGCCTAAAAATATGCAAATCACCTACAATCATTTTTTCTATATATAAGAGTAATGCTATTTAGACCTATAACACACGCCTAAATACATACTTAATGTATAAATCACTTGTATAATTGTATTATGCATTTTCTCTATCCAAATTCCACCAATCATAATCTCATTTTGAAGTCTCAAAATAATAACTTTTTCGTTAAAAAAATATTATCTACTTTTTTTCTTTTTGAAATGTCAAATTAAATGTCATTATTGAAATAGATATGAAAGTTTGATGACTTGATATATTATTATAAAAAACAGTAATAAATTAATTATCTGTAAAACTGTCATTTTGTGAAAAGTAAAAAAAAGCATGAATAATTATATTTTTTTAAACAGTTGAAGAACAATTATTTTAAAACGGATGGAATAGTCATTTCCTTATGTCAAACGATCAAAAGATAGTTTGATTGGTGAATATAATATTTAATTAATTGAAGAATATAGTGATTTCAATATTCATAATCTGAACATAGAGTATTTCTTATTGAAGACAGTAATTTTAAGACAAATGAAATACAATACTACATCCGTCCCAAAATTATTGTCCAGTTTTGACTTTCTGAGTCTTTCTTTGTCAACTTTGACCTTAAATAATTTTGTTTATGTTATATAATACTTGATAAAATTTATATCAATGAAAAATATATCTAAAACTCAATCAATTCATATATTATGCATCAAATATTAAATAGCACAAACAAAAATATTTAAGGTCAAAGTTGTGAAAGAAAAACTTAGAAAGTCAAAAGTGGACAATAATTTTGGGACGGAGGTAGTAGTATTTTAGTAAGGATTATAAAAGGCACGCCATGGCGGCACTAAAGCGGCGTCAAGGCGCGAGTCGCGGCGTCTACGTTACGAAATAGACTAATGCGTCGAATCTAGGCGTGGCGTGAGTTGAGGCGTGAAAAGGCGTAATGATACGCCTGTGGATATGCACAAAGACTTCATGATGGGTTGGAATAACCATCATACTTATCAGTTATTTAGGATATGTGTTTAGGATAATTATTTGTTATGTTTTAGGATAAGTCTTGAGTTTGTGTGAGTTATCACATAACTAGTATTTAACGTTTCACAATGTAATCAATTAATCAATCAAAGTTAAAGAACAAAATATCTCTCAATCTTCTCTCTATTTTCTAACGGAGCCAGCATACGCTTGAAGTGGTGCCCTATCCCGATACAACCCAAACCGGGTCGTATCAATTGGTGCTTTCATTGAGAGCTCTCGTTGAGAGGGCTTCCAATTCAGGTTACAAAAAAACTATTCACGAGTTACTATTTATCGGGTACTATTCATCAATTTTTTTTGAGTTATTGTTCATGGCATCGGACGGCAGTGATCCGGACGAGGAATACGCACTATCTAAGCTCTTGCAAATGAGTACGGTGGCCGAATACCAGAATGAGTTTGAGATGCTTATAAAACGAGTAACGACCCCTAATTCTTTACTTAAATCGTTTTATATCTCTGGACTTAAACCGGCTCTACAATGTGCACTCTTTAGGTCAAACACTAAAACGTTAGAAGAAGCTTTTTCCTTAGCCCTGGCAGCAGAAGCACGCTTCACGTACCAACAACTTTGGGAACTGTTGAGGTCTTATCCTCTAATTTGGGAGAAGCCTTCTTCAGAGCCCGTATCACCGAGGCTCGTTTTGAGGACGAAAATAATCAAGCAGTTGCTACTAATGTTGGTGATCAAGAAGACCCCGACGTAAAGGATAAACAAGAAGTGAAAAAGGCTGATGATCTCATCGAAAACATTAAAGATGAAGAAGGCAAGAATGTTAAAGATGCGTTTGAGACTCCACCTGTGACGGTAACAGTTATTGAAGATGTGCGTATTGAATTTGTTGACGAGGATGAGTTGAATATAGTGATATCGGTACTGAAGGATGGAGATGATGAATTTGATGATCGTTTGAATAAAATAAATTTGAATTTGAGTCATGAGTTTGTAATTAGGGTATTGAAGAATAGAGATGTTTTCGGCGAGAGTTTGGTTGTGTTGTTGAATCCCATCTGGGTACCAATCCTATGGGGTGTATCTGGTGTTAACAAATCAAGTTTTGCAAACAAGGATGTTGCCATGGGAAAGGAGGCTAAAAGAATATGGGATCCCGGAATCAAGAGTGTTTTTCAAGATAACACCTTGAGGGCAAGGTGGTTTTAAAGGAGCGAAGAATGATACGCCTGTGGATATGCACAAGGACTTCATGATGGGTTGTAATAACCATCATACTTATCAGTTATTTAGGATATGTGTTTAGGATAAGTATTTGTTATGTTTTAGGATAAGTCTTTAGTTTGTGTGAGTTATCACATAACTAGTATTTAAGGTTTCATAATGTAATCAATTAATCAATCAAAGTTAAAGAACAAAATATCTCTCAATCTTCTCTTTATTTTCTGACGGAGTCAGCACACGCTTGAAGTGGTGCCCTATCCCGATACAACCCAAACCGGGTCGTATCACGTAAGGTGTTACGAGCTTTTCTGAAGTGTTTAGGATATTTTCTAATAATTGAGATTTGAACTTGGATTTACTAATATTTTGGATCGAGGCTTAAATTTAATAATATTTACCACACATATAATTATAAATGATATAAATCTATAAATATTTTTTGCCGTCATAAGTCACGCTTTAAAAACGCTATGTTATAACACCTCACGTTAAAACTTGAAGCTTGTCTATGCCACTATGACACGCCTCACGCGTTAGTTATAAAACTCAAAAGTAGATTATACAATAGGCCATTGTTTATGACCGCATGTGCACATTATTGATCATGTCGACGGGGGTCATATAACATAGCGTCTGGTGCAAGTTACAAACTTTGAATAGTATATCTCCGGGTTCGCTTCAGATATCATGTTTTCAAGAATTATATGCTTGCATTATTGATGCTTTATTTTCGCTTAAAAGTTAAAACACAAAGTTATCATTAGACCCAATGTAGAGATAACCTTATTCACGAACTCCATATCATATAATCTCAAGGCACATTATTCATGAACACTAGTCGCGCACGCCTTCCTTTCAACCGGTGGTCTACGCCCACTCCCCCTCACTCATTTTTTTGCTTTCTTCAACGCATCGTCCACGATCTTCATCCGATAACTCTTTCACGTGTGTTGAAGGTTCTTCTGTCGTGATAAGACACAACTACTACCGAATACTTTCAAATGTCCTGGACGAAAAAGTCAGTCATGAAGTAATTATTATATTAGTTTTGAAAGCAAAAATCAATTTGTTTGGTAAAAAAAAACTATTTTAAAGGTCACATATAGAGTGAACCAACCGTTCAATGGAAAAGTTCAACGAGATTAGTTCAAAATTTCAAATGTCTACAACTTGCCAAAACATGGAATATTTCCTCAATTTCATTCACACCAATAGTAATGATTCAACGATCATTTATATTTTTATATATTTAGGTGAATTAAAAAATCTAAAAGGAGCATAATTTACGAGGAATCCACCTTGACCCACAATTTTAACCTTATATCCCAGCGTTGATGAATGCTATATCGCATATACGTTCCAAAAAGAACTACTCCGTATACCGATTCTCTTTTAAACTCTCACTTTACAACGCCAAGAGTATAATAAAGGATTTGTTATCGACTTGTTTGTCTAAACCAATAGCATGATCCGATGTGACATAAAATGTTTGTAAGGTTAACCATTGAAGGGTGTTCTAGTGGCAAAAAGACTTGTAGCTAACACTCTAAAATGTGAGGTTTTAAGTTTAATTCCTGCTAGGTGTACTCTAAAAGGAGGGATTTACCTAGTTTGAGTATATGTGTGACGGTGAGTTCAAACCCCATGGGTTAGTCGACCAAAAAATCAGAAACCATGATTAAAAAAAAATGTTTATAAACTTTGTTTCCGAAGGACTGATGAAATTGGTTTCATTGGTTCGGTTCAATTAAATTGAAGTCTCAGATAGTTTTGGATATGCGTTTTAAGAGTATATAAGTTGCAAGAGATACCATGTTATATGATTTGTCGCATAATTTCGGCTTAAGCTTGTATAAGCCTACAAGTCACTAAATAGCCGAAAAAGATAGGTTTATTAAACACAAATTATAAATAAACAAGCTGGTAAGTCAAAAACTAAATTTAAACAAACACCTCCCTTAATCGAATTAGTGCCATTTATGGAGTTACAAAAATAAAACGTGTTAATTTAACATTTAGAAGTTCTATGTTAAGTAGAAAAGTAGTACAAAAATAAAACTTGTTAATTTAACATTTAGAAATTGTCCGAATTTATGTTAAGTAGATAAGTAGTACAAAACTAAAAGTTGTTAATTTAACATTTAAAAGTCATGGTGGGCTGGGGATGATTAGGACTCAGGTTTGCTTTTGATAATAATGGGCTTAAGCGAAACTAGCAAGCCCGACCCAATTTCTTGAGATCTTTAGTTGGCCCAAAGAGGGGTGTCTGGGGTTCAACGATTTACTTGGTCTGTGTTCCTCGACTTTATAATTTCTTCTAGCAAATCGAAACCGAAACCGAAACCAACCTGAACTGAATTAGGGTATGTTTGGAAAAACTAGCTCTAAGCTGTAAATTGTAAGCTGTAAAGTGCAAAGCTGTTAACATGAGTTACAAGTTGTATTTTTTTTCAATAAAAGTGTTTGGTAAACTAGTTGTTAACTGTAATTATATGATGTAAAATGACATAAAAGGACATATATATAATTGTAAACAAATGTAGAATATACATATAATAAACTAATTATATTAATAATAATCGTAGTACTTTAAGAAAACTTGATTGTAAGAGTCATTGATTACGTGCATTCCATACTGATGTAGCAATATCATCTTGGGTTCGTTTCATCTCATTCGATGTTCCTTGAGAGATATTCTCAATGTTTGTTTCATGGCCACAAACGTCGTGAAGTTCATCAGGTGGTATGTAATTTCGATGTTGCTCGATCGTAGTAAACATCATATCTTCTTCATCACAATTACGAATGTAGTTATGCAAAGCAAATGCGGCCAAACAGGCCCTTAATTAAAATTGAGGTCGAGCTCATATACATCAGAAAACCGGTTATATAATTCAGTTTCGGTGGTGGTTTGGCTTTTACGATATGAGGTTAGTTAATGGTAATGAATTTGGATGTAAGTGGTTAGACCGGTGCCAACAGTTGCGTCGGTCTACAAACCGTTCAAACCGATGCACGTCAGTTTTGTGACACCGATGGCACCACCTCATCGGTGATGCGTCTGTTTGGATCTCTTCGGTTTTGCGACAAGCAAGGGACGAGAGGTGCGGGGCTACTTTTGTGTTTTGCATGAATGTTTTGATTGTGTATGTGAGTGTCTTCTGGGGTATTTTTTTATAATGACACCGAAAGAGACACATTACCATTGTCAGGATTGTGTATCAGTTTGAGAAGTGTTGAGTTGGCACAACTAACACGTAAACTAACACGTCATGGTTGTGAGTGGTCTTAAAAAAATTACGTTTTCTCAAATGTAATTTAAAAATTCAATCAACTTAATTCACAAAATAAAAGGAAAAACAAACTAGAGCCAAACTGAATGGGCTAGTAACGAGGCCGGGTCAAAATGGAATAAAGAGCAGATATTATCTGGGCACTGTGAAGCCTTCGGGCTATACGTTAACATTTCAAAAAAATCAATTACACCAGCATGTATGTGTATATAGCTTTAAGTGTACCCATAAATGCTTGAGGGGGTGTGTTGTTTTGAGAAAACGAGCTGCCCTTTAATAGTTCATATCATACTGCAACTTTTCTTTAAACGGCACAATACAATACTGCGACTCAATGATACCAAGCATCTCTAAATTGAAGGTCGTGTTACGTGCTAACTATGTTTTCATCTTTTATTATACTTGACACTACAATAATCTAGCCGAATACCCATAAAAAATACCCACACTCGTCGTTTTGAGGGCATTTACCTACCTAATGGCCACCAATTACCCACGATAGGTGACTTACAAAGCCGATTTTATTTTCCCTCGAATTTCCCATGAATTTACCCATAAAAATAGGCACAAAATATATTTGGTGTGTAACATGTTGGTAAATAATTAGCGCCATAATATTTCCCACGGATTACCCATATCTTGAGTTTTCGTGGGTATATATATGGGTAACTTAGTGGGTAAACGCTATTTATCCACAAAACAAAAACATCCTTTTTATTGGTGGGTAATTTTATGTTGGTGTTTTAAGGATGATTATATACCCATGACGTTACCCATCTGATTGTTTATATGGGTAGTTAGTTGTGGCTAATTTCTTATAGGTAATTTGTGGCTACAAATACACTCATGAATATACTCACAATGTTGTTTACATGGGAATTTTGTTGTGGTATTTTCGTGTGTAATTTACGTTAAAATGTAACCATATGCTTACTTGTATAATTGTTTTTATTTTTATATGGGTAAGTTTATGTGAGTAACTTGTGGATATAATTTTTTCTTTAAAGACGAATAAGCAACATGTAATATTAACGAACATGTCGCAACTACACATAAAAATAATCAACCAGTCCAAGTACATATAACAATAAATCGACATGTTACTCATGACTATGGACCTATTCCGTTTCGGTTTTTTCATTATTGGCTGGAAATGGAGGGTTTTGAGAACTTTTTCACTTGCAAGGTGTATGAAAAAATTCATATCAAGAGGAGGAAGTAACAAACTAAATTATGTTTGTGTAATAAATAGTGAAGGGACATTTGACTGATCTAATCACGTGGGTGTAAAGAGAAAAATGAGCTTTTTGTCAAATTTATTGGGAAATGGGAAAGTCAAACATACCGTAACTTTTAGATGTTACTACTACGTTGCTCGTATTTTTTTATATTTAAATGTTGTATTTCTCAGTTTTTTTGTTTAGAAACGAAACTCTTAGTTATGTGGACTAATAATTTAGTTTAGCATCTTTTAAAAAAAATAAGTTGATCTGGTAAATTGTTCAAGTTTTATTAGTTTTTACAAAGATAAAAATATATTTCAAATTATGCAAGTTCGTTATTTAAGTGCAAGTAGGCTTATTAATTCAATCATTGGTTCGTGAAAAAACATTAAACGTAATTACTATTTCAAAATATCCGAGCCCCCCCTAATAAGAATTCCTGGCTCCGCATGCATTGCGAGAGACATACCCTGTGACTCGGAAATTTAGTTTCAAATATAAGGGCTAGCGATCGATGCTTCCCTAATTTGGGTTTGTTGAGCAGTAGTCGTTAGTGTTGATGTTGATAGGCTCTCTAGGTTTTTGATATGCGTTATCAAATTAAAGACCGGTCAAGTAACAAGCTATTTGTGGTAGAGGTGAGTATGGTGCGGATCGGTGTGGATTCTGGCAAAAACCATACCGCATCCGCAATTGCGGATTCTATAAAAGTATAAACCGCACCATGCGGATCATGCGGTTTCGGTTTTGCGGTTTTCAAATGCGGATTTTCGGGTTTTAACCGCACCACACCACATATGACCATTTTTTTAATTTTTGGCTTGAACCGAATAAAATTTTTGGGCTTGAACCAAATAGTAATTTTGAGCTTAATGTAAATACACCATTATAATTATATTCATGTGAGATAAAATTGAAAATATAAACACTTAATTAGTAAAACGAAAAATATAAAACTGATAAAACTGTAAATACACCGCATCCGCACGACACCCTTAAATGTACTTTATACTTTTTAGACCAAAGAAAGCCCGCCTTTTTAAAAGCCATGTGTTTCAATTTTTGAGAGATAATTAGTAAAAATTTAAAATATTTTTATTAAAATTATTATTTATAGCAATTGCGGTGCGGTTCGGGTATAGCGGTGCGGATTTACGGGTAAAACCGAAACCGCACCGCAAATTCAGTTTTTTTATTTTTAGAAACCGATCCACCGGTTTTTATCGTGGTGTGGTTTTTGCGGTGCGGTTTCTGCTCACCCCTAATTTGTGGCATTAATTCATGCACCAAGTATATATTAAATATTATGTTATATTTAGTATTCATATAATTAGCCTGATATATAGATTAGGGTCCAAAATGGAATTTAGCTATATATAATTTAGTCGAATTGTGTCGGTTGGAGGACTCTTTCTTGGGGTCGTTTTAGTTTAGACGACCAAACAACCCCCCTCACCGCTCCATTTATGGCAGGTCTGGAGACGGGGAGGAGGTCTGAGAGTGCTCAGCCCCCTCCAATAAGCTAGTGAGAAAAAAATGGATTTCAAGTGATCTTCGGCAAAAGAATTAAAAGAAGCTTGACACCGTTTCATACAAGGCGTTCATCAAATCAATTTTATTAGTAGTTGTGTATTTCTTATCAACATTTTATGTTTGTAACCCGGATATGTTTGTGCGTGTGATCAGTAGAACCTGCTATTTTAAGTTTAAACAAGCAAGATTACCCGCGCGTTGCTGCGGGCGTTAATTTTTCGCGTGTTGTTGTGGGGCATTAATTTTTTTTTCGGCTTAATTTTTTCGGTCTCATGTTTAATAGTTTGTTTTGTTCATATATTAAATGACAATCCGCTCTAACCTGGAAAGATGATACGAGTTGGTTTTTAAAGTGATCAAAGTTGGTGACTGGAGAAGGTCTTTGAGCACAACAATTCACTTGAAGTACGAATGCATTGATACTGCAAACCACCATGTCTAGCTAGTTCTTGTTCTTGTTCTTATTGTTGAGTTCTTGGAAGATAAGTTATGTTTGGTTGACAACTGTTTATATTCATGAACTTAGTATTGTTGACTTGTTTAATAACCTTTTATACGGAGTAGTATTTATCGATCTCCAGAAGTATCGAAGGAATAAGTTAAAAGTTGCCCAATAGTTATTCGGTACTCAAATAAAGTAAACAATTATCATTCACGATAAACAAGCATGTTTACCCGCGCGTTGCTGCGGGCGTTAATTTTTCGCGTGTTGTTGTGGGGCATTAATTTTTTTTTCGGCTTCATTTTTTCGGTCTCATGTTTAATAGTTTGTTTTGTTCTTATATTAAATGACAATCGCGCGTTTTTTTTGGCCCAGGCCGATAGAAAGCCGTAAATAGTTAAAAATGAGAGTACGTCCCGTAATTTTTTTTTTCTTATTTTTGGCCAAAGAAGGGGAGCGGGATTATAAAGTTTTTTTTTTTTGGCCGATGAACAGTAACCGAGCCTAGTGGGTAGTTAAAAATGAGAGTACGTCCCGTAAATTTTTTCTTTCTTATTTTTGGCCAAAGAAGGGGAGAAGGATTATAAAGTTTTTTTTTTTTTGGCCGATGAACAGTAACCGAGCCTAGTGGGCCGGGTACTGTTCATTTTACTGTAGCACCTAGTCCAAAACGACGTAGTATCACTTTTGAAAAAAAATTTATTTCTTATTTTTGGCCAAAGAAGGGGAGCGGGATTATAAAGTTTTTTTTTTGGCCGATGAACAGTAACCGAGCCCAGTTTTAGTTTGTTTTTTTATATGGGCAAATATGTTGGGCCTAATGTTGCGGGTATTTTTTTATCTGAGTAAATCAGTACTTTTGTAAATTTTTTCTTATTTTGTGTTGAGCAATTTTTTTTCATATTATTTTGTGCGGGTTTATTTTTTCGGTCTCATGTTTAATAGTTTGTTTTGTTCTTATATTAAATGACAATCGCGCGTTTTTTTTTGGCCCAGGCCGATAGAAAGCCGTAAATAGTTAAAAATGAGAGTACGTCCCGTAAATTTTTTTTTCTTATTTTTGGCCAAAGAAGGGGAGCGGGATTATAATTTTTTTTTTTTGGCCGATGAACAGTAACCGAGCCCAGTGGGCCGGGTACTGTTCATTTTACTGTAGCACGACGTCAAAAACGACGTCGTACTACTTTTGTAATGTGTATTACTATAATGGAACGTGTCATTTTGTATAGTTTTACTAGTATTGAATTAAGTAACATTGGTTTTTTGTTCATATCCTTTTCTGTATACATTACATCCACACACACTTGAAAACAAACTTTCACATGCAAGCATAACATGTGATTTGCATTAATCTGATTATACCATCAATATTTACTTGACAGATATGCATATAAAGTTCTTTCTTTTTTAAATGTGTGTGGGTGTAACATTTTTTTAATATTATAACCATCGAAACTATTAAAGCAAATGACATCTATAATACTAGTTTCTCTAATGAGTTTTTACCATCAAGAAAAAACCATTTATAAAACATTTCCATATAAGCTAACGAGCAATTTGTACCAAAGACTTATGAAACTTCAAGTGAAAAGCTTTTTACTTCCATAGAATATACTTTATTGGTAATTTAATATTAGAAAACACATACACAACTTTTAGCGAATCCAATCTCAAACACCCTCCAAGTGATGTATATCCATTTTTTTTCCACGTATTCTAACATTATTAAAGTCATACAATCATTTACGTATATCTATATGAGAGAATTACAATAATATCGCGATTTAAATATTACGATGTAACTCATTTTCTCTTATTTTTATCATCTATCTTTTGAACTACGATAAAGAAGACAAACGCCAAAGGGACAAATGCTAAAAGCATATTCCGGAAAAATCAGTTTTTAATAGTGGCTGACCCACGTTTTTTAAGGGGGTGTTTAGGATTGCTTATTAAAAATAGATTATGCGTTTTGAAAACGAATAATCAAATAATCAGCTGTTACAAAATGTGGTTTTGAAATATAGTGTTTGGATTTGATTATGCTGTTTGATAACGCAATAATCAGATAATCAGTTTTTTTAATGTTTGGCAAATCAGATTATTTCATAACTTAATAGTAAAATGACTAAAATAGACATTTGCATTATTGAGTTATTTTATTTAACATATAAGAGAGTAATCCGGATTATTTTGTAAATAAATTATACATTTTAAATAAACATACAAATTATATATATGAATTAACAATTTAAAAGATATGACAACCAAATTTATTTAAAAGAGAAAAAAAATATAGTTGCAACGTACTTTGTTAAGGTAAAATACCGTACCTTGAGTTTGGGATGCGTTCCCTACCCTCTTGGTGAAGTATCCCCTTAAATTACCTGA